>JAFBJT010109079.1:30467-41091 GCA_016785325.1 Chascanopsetta lugubris
GCAGATAAAACGTGGGCTGACCACATTCCTGTCACACTTTCTTCAGCCGCCATCTTCAGGGACACGAACCCCCGACCACATGCAAAGAGCAGACGGGCTTCGATTCCTCTCCATTATCGCTATGTGTTGTTTTTCCACTTCATTTCCACGATGGTTATTTGTTTATATCCCAAAATTGACGAGACACCTGGATTATTCTGGGTGCTAAAGCACGAAGCTGTTTCAGTACAAAATGTTTACACGTATTTTATTTTGAAAAGACGGAGGAGCTGCTGTTCTACCCATTAATACACGAACTTCTCCTGTTCTCATCGACTTTCATAGTCAACAACCAGTGACGTCGCCCCCTGCTGGTCAGCATTGGTTTCACCGTGTGATTTAATAGGTGGAGTTTGGATGAGGTGAGGGCGACCCTGTCCCGGTGACCCCGCCCCCTCTCACCGACCTGGTCCCGGTGACCCCGCCCCCTCTCACCCTCCCCTCTGAGGAGGTGAGGGCGACCCGGTCCCGGTGACCCCGCCCCCTCTCACCCTCCCCTCTGAGGAGGGGAGGGCGACCCGGTCCTGTTCTCATCGACTTTCATAGTCAACAACCAGTGACGTCGCCCCCTGCTGGTCAGCATTGGTTTCACCGTGTGATTTAATAGGTGGCGTTTGGATGAGGTGAGGGCGACCCTGTCCCGGTGACCCCGCCCCCTCTCACCGACCCGGTCCCGGTGATCCCGCCCCCTCTCACCGACCCGGTCCCAGTGACCCCACCCCCTCTCACCCTCCCCTCTGAGGAGGGGAGGGCGACCTGGTCCCGGTGACCCCGCCCCCTCGCCCCCTCTCACCGACCCGGTCCCAGTGACCCCGCCCCCTCCTGCGGCCTCGCGGGCGATGATGCAGATTGATTTGCCATCGACGTGCGGACCGACGTTGACATGAGAACTCATTACACGAGTCGTTCTGTTCAACCAATCAAAGGCTGTGCTTTTCTCTTCACCTCCAACAAGGAGAGCACGTTGTCATCGCTGCCAGTTCCATCAGTCTGTGTGCTTCTCTTAAAGGTGCAGTGTGGAGGGTTCGGTGACATCCAGTGGTGGAGTTGCATTAGTATGTCCACTCTGGGCTACTGTAAAAACATGGCGGCCCCCATAGAGAGGACCCCTTCTCATGTAAATAGACATTAAAGGGCTAATTTAATGGGAATGGGATAAAATAGGTGGATGTAGGTGGATATGAAAAAGTCGGTACGTTATTGTTGTGCGATATTTGTTTCTGCCTATAGGAGTGGCAAAAATCATACACACTGGACCTTTAAGGAAATAGCTCATTTTATTCTCCTCTCTGCAACATTGCAAACTTCTCTTTTAAAGTTCAAGCATGCGCACTGCACCTTTAAGGAAACCTTCTCTTTTTAAATTCATGCGTACCCACTGCACCTTTAAGACGATCCTGGTCGTCTTTTGTTGCCGTGCAGAATAGCCCTGGTTATTAGTGTGACCTTTGACCCCGCCTGTATTTTACTGGGGACCGGCAGAGTGAGCAGTCACAGGGTCGGTGCGGGATTCAAACAGCGTTGGACTTGTAAAAAAGAACTTTAACGAGAGATTTTAACAAGCGACGTTTAACGACGTTTAACGACTCTGTTGTTTTCGCTCCTCGTCAACGGAGCAACGCGCCTCAGGACACCGAGACCTTTTCTCCCCGTCTGTTTACAGACGTGCTTTTGGCAACTTTCACAAAAACAAAGGGACGCAGCCTCGGCCGGGACTCGCGGTTCTCAGGCTGGCCACCAGGGGCGGACTCCAAGAGCGAGTCAATCCCCCCATAGACTCCCATGTTAAGATGGTGAACTTTGGAGATGCTTGAATTCCTTCCGTTGAGATTTGTAACTGTGCATAATTAAGGGGCGTGTCTTCTTGAGTGACAGCTGGGCCAATCAGACGTGACCTTTAGTGTTTATGCTTTAACTTGTGTAGGTTGAGCAACAAGATGGCGCCTGCAATTCACTCCACCACCACAGGGGTTGCTAAATAATCAAAGTAGATGCTGTAGAGTTTGTGGGATCTGTTTATATTTCCGTGGTTTGCATGAACGTTAGTTTTGGTTTGTTTACTCGATCTCATTCATTCAGAGTTTTTGTGGTTTATCAGTCTTTTCTCTTCCTCTCCTCCTTCATCCTTTCTCTCTCCTCTTTCTTCCTGTTTTTTTTTCCACTTTTCTATTTGTTCACGCACAGTCGTTGGTATAACCTCCCGTCACAGCTGAAAGTGGATTTCAGCCCAGTGAATCAAGTGGTGTTCACACTCTGGTGTAAGAGTGATGTCATCCTGGCCCCGCCCACAGCCACAGGCTCATTCTGTAACATTTAGCAGCGAAACTCCCGTTTTCACCCGTCAGACAGAATTACAGGGGTGTGATGCAGAACAGGCCGATTTCACCAGTCAAATGCGACATGTCCGCTGACATTGGCTCGGATCCCGTTTTACAGTGCGTGTGAAAGCAGAACGGGGAGCGCGGACTTATGTAATCTGGAAAGTCTAATCTGTTATTCTGCGGCAGCTCCACGTGTCGCAGATAACGAGCTTGTTCGCCACAGTATCAACAAACATAAGGAAGCTGTGAATTAAAATTTCATTTCAGAGTGTTGAGAGAGAGTGTGGGCGCTGTTTATTAATGTTTTCAGTGGAATTCGAGGAGGCCTCTCCGACCGGGAGGTGATGGGTTCAATGCCTCAGTGCGTCGTGTTACAGCCTGCTGACAGCTGGTCCATAGATTTTTATTTTATTTTTATTTTGAGCTAGAAATAAGCATCTGGAAACCTGCCTTGCTACATAAGAAGATCATGATTTTTTTTTATTTAAAAAAATAAGTTTGTCTTATTTTGAAAATACCTGAGGTCAAATGACATCATCACTGTAACTACACAAACCACATCTATAGCCTTGTGAACGCGATATCTCTGGATCACGTGACAGATACCTCTCCAATCCTAGTGTAAACATTGATTTGCATATGTAAATGAAGTGATTCGATTTTGGCATCTAGAGGTCAAAGGTCAAGGTCACAGTGACTGTAGGACACCTTGAAGTATCATCCTCTAATTTGGATCGGAGATTCACTTTGTTTCTCAGTTTGAGTGGTGAGATTGGGTGTGTAGAGGTCAAAGGTCAAGGACAGAGGGACCAATCAGGCCACAGTAGGGGGTTTGGTGTTGAGAGGTCAAAGGTCAAAGTGGGATCATCGGATCCAAGTCATGTGAATGCACAAAGCACTTTGTGGGCCTTGTGAACGCGATATTTCCAGAATGGTGCAATGGATTTGTTTGATATTTGCCACAAGGTTTTAGTCGGCCATGTTGGTGAGCTGTTTAGATTCTGTTGATCAAAGGTCAAAGGTCAAGGTCATGGGGGGCCCATAACACGTGTGTTTTGGACCCAGTGGTTTGTCCACTGTCCAACACTATCATCTCCTCTCCATGTTCCCACAGGCTTCATACCTGACTCACCCATTTCCAGAATTCCCCCTATTCTGCTTTCCTCATCTCACATTAAACGCTCGTCTACAGCCCCGCCCCCCACCCCCCCGACCCCCCACCCCCACCCCCACCCTCACCAGCTTTATTTTTCCAACCGCTCTGCAGGACAAATGTAGCACAAGAACTTTCCCCCTGGTCCATCTGTTTGCATGTTCAGCCGTCACATTCCTCATCTGGCCCGTGTGGTTGTTGGATCGGGACATTATGGGATGGACACCATGATTGTGATAGTTTGGATTATTACAAATGATGACCTCATACTGGAGGATGCATGGTTTAAATTAATCTCACTTAAATGGCTTCTCATGTTGCTGGTTAAGACTCAGGTCAGTGAATTAGCACAGGTGTGTGTGTGTGTGTGTGTGTGTGTGTGTGTGTGTGTGTGTGTGTGTGTGTGTGTGTGTGTGTGTGTGTGTGTGTGTGTGTGTGTGTGTGTGTCAAAGCCCCATATATCTGATGGATGACCTGAATTCCCCACAGTCACACTCACTCACTCACCCTCCTCCTGCCCTCTGCCCCCCCATGTCACTCACTGATGGTGTTCATCTGCTCGGCCCAGTCTCTAACGAGTCGTAGGGTCGAATCCCGTCATGACCTTTAAGATTTAATGATAAGCTCAGTAAAACAAATATTGGTCATATTTGGACTTGCATTGTTGTGATTCGCACAAATACGTCCGTGCTTCTCGGGGCAGCTGCTTAGCCGAGTTTCCAACGAGTCCAGAGTCATAGGTTCGAATCCTGTTAGTTGAAAAAAAACATTTCAGATAATTAGATAATCTCAGTCAAATTGATGCCACCACAGATAAATATTGGACTCTGGCCATCTGCATTGTTGTGATTCGCACAAATAGGTCCCTGCTCCTCCGGTGGGCGAGTCCCATGAGCAAGTCACAGGCAGGAATTTGACCTGCGGACATGTTGCACCTCCTTCCTGCTGCCTGCTGTCCCCTGATGAATTTATGAAGAAGCAGAGCAGGACAAGTGTTGACTGGTGCGCCTCTTCCCTGAAGGGAGGGAGGAAATGATGGCATTGTCTGTGCGTTGAAAGCTTTAGCGAGTCCATAGCCCCCCCCCCCCCCCCCCCCCCAAAAAAATGGCATTCAGATGTTCATGAGAAATATTTGGATTGCTCACACCCTTGGGTCCGACTTGAATATCAACGTTTTTGTAGTTCTCGGAAAGAGATCAATGTTTATTATTGTGTCCAATGGCTTTGTGATGGGTTTCATGTGTTTCCCTTTGATAGATTAGAATCTGTTCATAAACTGTTTACGGTTTCATCAGCAGAGCGTCGATTTGAATAAAACCACATTACAGCTCTAATGAGACAATGCTCAAACCAAATAAGGCATAAAAACTCTAGTTGATTCATTGAGTTCAACTATGGAACATATAGGACGAGCCAGGCTGAGATGTTGTTGTTGTTGTTATTGTTGTTGTTGTTGTTGTTGTAGTTAGGGTTAGTGTTGTTTGTGCTTCACATGAACCACAAATAAAAATATAAATAGCAATGTGGAGCTATATTTGGAATTCTAGATTTGAAAATGTTGAAGCAACATTAGCCAATCGTGCAGTAATATTTTAACGTCTTAATCACATGTATTTCTATAGCATGTTTTTTTTAAGTAAACAGAATAAATAAAGTAAATCTATACAAATAGTGAATGGAAGAGAGTACATGTGACCGGGCCGAGATTAAAGGATAATGGTGAAGTTTAAACTGTGACCTAATTTTATTTTCATCTATTTTTAGAACGAAGGAATCCAAAAAACATTGGATCATCAGATTTTACACCAATGTGAATCCAGGGTTCTCATTGGTTGAAGTGGAAGGTCACTGATCTTTATTCCATTCATGCCAATGGGACCCGATGGGAAACTTGATCTATTAGTGCCCATTCAGACTCAGTCATTTGGGTTTGGTTGACTGTGTGTGTGAGTCACTGTTACTGGGTAAAACTTTCAATTTGACCAATTATTTCCACGAGCTCGGCTTCACGGTGACATCACCATGTTCTGCCAAACCACTTCTCTAATCATTACCCACTCATGAGGGCAGACTGTGACCCCACTTCCTGAAACTTGTTTCCGTAACCACAGGACTGTGATTACGTCCGAAACAGGAACTTAAAGGTACAATGCAACTTTCATCTTCTGCCCGTTTGGACTCGGGCACAGCAGTAATTGGACCGGCGCTGTCTGCCCCCATTAGGAGTAATGTTACCCCGCCCTCAGGACGGCGTGGCAGCCGGCTCCATTTCCCCTGATTGCAGCCGCTGCAGGCCCGGAGACAATGGTGGGCAGATGGGGGGTGGGGGGTGGGGGGGGCGCAGGAGGTTGTCTTATCTAGTCCCTGTGGTTGTAACCAGCTGCCACTGACCTCTGGTGACATCATCATCACCACAGTCTGGTTCTACTTGGCTAATGCCGCCACCTTTTAAGGCCTTGAGGTCACATGATGCCACTGGACCAATCAAATGGAACTGAATTGGTTCCACAGGCACAAACAAAAACATTTCACAATAAGAGTCATTAAGGGCACATTTTGTTCTGGACACCACATGCGTGGTGCTCTGTGCGTCTCCATAGCAACATTATTTATTTATCTATTTACCTATTATTATTATTATAGATTCATTTGATTATTATGGGATTCATCTCGAATCATTGAAGTCCTTTCATTGTTCTACATTAAACAATAACTCATTTGCAAACATTTATCGGTTACGGTCAAACATGGCAGAAACACTCTCTCACACACACACACACACACACACACACACACACACACACACACAGGAGATGGATGAATTTCAAAATAAAGGCTCTGACCTCATTGTAAAAGGCTGCGCTCCATCATCGGCCTCACAGCTCCGCTCCGTGTTGTTTGTTTACGTTACAAAGGTTCTCTCCGGTCCTCCGCGTTAAACATCACTCTCTCTCTCCGCCGCTGTGACGGAGCTGCCGTGATTTACTGGGAGCTCTGTTCTCTCCCTCCTCCCCTGGGATTCGAACATAGCGCACGCTGTGCGGAGCATAAACAGTCAGGATCGTGCCTGTCTGGCTCGGAGAAGGAAATGACCCCGAGCGTCGGCTCACAGAGTCAACGAGCCGGAGGAGAGCGGGTCGAGAACCCTCGGTGTTTGCGTCCCCGCCAGGTGTGGGGAAAATCCCAACGGCAGGATTTGGTTTGAAGCCCGCTTGTGTTTAATGAGAGATGCACTGCTCCTTGGACTTGTTGTGGCTTTGAACCGATGATGTCGTGAAGAGGGTTCTGAACCAAGCGTGGAGCAGCACAAAGTCCAGATCACGATCTGTGATTCCAATCGAATCTGATCTGGTTGTTTTTTGGTTTTCGCCAGGAGTCATATTTTATATTTAGATCAAAGTCGGAGGAGTCGGATCTGGGCTCGTCTTTAGTTCTTATTCATCATTCATGTTCCGGGGTCGCGCAAGAACCGACGTGATGTGAATACCTGAGGCTGTTTGTTGTTTCCAACCAGCTCCAGTGAGTGAAAGGAAATGAATGCAATGAATAGGCCTGATGGATTGTGAATGAGGTCCATGGTGAAAGAGGTCTGACCTTGGCTCCGCCCCTAAATGTCGCTTCCAAAGTAAAGCGCCGCTGTTCACTCTCACACTGAAGCTTTGTCCTTTTCTCAATATCAAAAATGCATCGCAGCTCGCGCCAGAATCCTCCTATTGAACGGAGTGAGAGCCGTCTCTGTGCAGCTGGACCGTGTGTGTGTGTGTGTGTGTGTGTGTGTGTGTGTGTGTGTGTGTGAGACGTTTACGGTGGAACAGTCGTCCAAACACAATCGTGTTGGTTGTTGATTTTGGAGCGTGAAGGTTGATTGTGTTTGCGTTCGTCCACGTGTGCGTGTGCGTGTGTGTGTGTGTGTGCGTGTGTGTGTGTGTGTGTGTGCGTGTGTGTGTGTGTGTGTGTGTGTGCGCATTCCTGAATCACAGCTGTTTTCGATGATGCTGAAGGTAAAGGTGCATTCCGTAAAACACTGGCACATTCAGGCGTGGGGTTGCAGACGGCCCCCGGTAAAGTGGGAGCGCTATGGGGGGATGGCGTGGGCTCGATGGAGATGATCCTGGATGAGTCCCTCAGGAGGGAACGCGCATCCGAGGAATCAAAGGAAAGAGGAAGAACAAGAAAGAGAATCCTCTCTGTTGTTGTGCTTTCATGTCTCATCGTGTGAAACTGCACAAAAAGAAAAATAGTAAAATAAAAAAAGCACTAAAAGCAAACACAACTTCCTGCTCGGAGCCTTTTCAGCTCCAGTCCCAGCAGCTCCGCCCCGACATGTGGGGGGATCATGGGTGGGACTAGAACCACATGTGATCCTTGTAAACACACAGAGCCACTTCCAAAAGGCCCCTTCCCTGAGTCGCACGTGAGCAGGTTCTGTTCGAAACCTTCATTCTTCAGTACCAACTCGTCTTCATCGCCTCGATGGCGTTTCTTCGTGCGGCGGCGGCGCTGCGTCTCGGCCGCAGTAGCCATTGAAGCGGCGTTGCTCGAGTATCAACGAGCCGCCGTGAATTCCACAGATTATCACTCTCCCTCATCAGACGGAGGCCGCAGCAGATTTATGGGATGGATCAGGACGCGGCTCTTCAGCGACTGTGGACATTTAGCGCAGATCACGCGCAGCTGCTCTCTGTGTTTATGAGGTTCAGCACTTTTTTTCTCTCCTCCGACTGTTCGTGCTTATCTCAGGACGTTTACGGCTCCGGTTCTGGTTCTGGTTGGGTTTCTCGTGACATATGGTGCCTGGTGACTTTTCAAAAGCCGGGTTTAAAGTTACACTGGGGTGGATGTTTCCCATCGTCCCGCCGAAGCCGGGTTTCCGGTGGAAGGGATGAAACGATACAAACATCTTTTAAAGGGAGAGGCAACGTGAAAGCGATCAAGACTTCATCACTCTTCCCCAGCGACGCTTTCAGGGTTATTTGTTGATCAGTGTGGCAAACATACGGCCCGCGGGCCACATCCGGCCCACCAGAGGGTCCGATCCGGCCCACCAGAGGGTCCGGTCCGGCCCACCAGAGGGTCCGGTCCAGCAGCTGACTTTGCCAAGTGTAAAAATGACCGAAGTGTTTGATCAAAGTAAAAGTAGCTGTGACAAGAGTTGCTTTTACCTTTGATCTCGAATGGGATCTGAATCAAGTCCCTGGTCCTTTATAGTTATTTAATTCATGCGTCCTCTTGTTCAGACGTTGGATGCGACTGAATTGATTTATGATTTTCAACTTTGACTTCAACAGAATTCATAAAAACATTGCTAATTGTAATAAAACATCTCCCTAGAGAATATACTCTGCAGTGCAAACATGTCAGGTAGGTCCACCCTGACCTCTGACCTGCTGGGGGTGTGGGCTCTGGTGGGTGGGCGGTTGGGGGTCCCACCACTTCCTGTGGAGGGAGTAACACCTGACAACTTCCTGTGGAGGAAGTAACACCTGACAACTTCCTGTTTCCTCTGCTCTGAGAGACTCCAGGCTTTGAACAGGCATCGTTGTGCGTGAACGGATCTAGAAAGACTTTTCTTTGTGTTCGGTTCAACGCGCACGTGTTTGTGTGCAGACCCCCTGAAAATGATAAGTGGGTTGTATGAACATAAATTGTGATAAAGTCTGTTTTACTGCCCCCACCTGGTTTCAGCTGCGATTTGGCTCCGATTCAATTCTTGCAGAATCCAGAATCAGCCCGAGGCCTTTTTTACTTTTATGACGCGTTGTTTCAGGAGATCTCCGAGGTTTGGTGGTCTTGAACGCAGCCTGTTTCGTTTCTAAAGACTTTTTTTTTAATGTTTTATTCTTTTTTACAGACTCCACAGAATCGTGACTCGGTGTGACTGAGCAAACAAGACAAATTACCCGATGACCTTGCCAGTCTTTATCGTTTCACACATGCACCACTCCAACATCTGTTTTGCTTTTGCAGGAAACAGAGCAGGCATGTATCCCCCCACCAAAACCCTAACCCCCCACCCCCATATCCTCACCCTCGCCTCATCTTAATGGCTTGATCTTTTGATTATAGCTTTGGGGGGACTTTTCCTCGAGGGCTCGTCGCCACTACGTGAAATGTTCGTGCTATTTTATGGCCCCGCCCACAAACAGCGCCGCCTAATAAAGACCACCAGTGGGTGGGTGTGAGAAGCTTCTCCACTTCCAGGAACTGACAATTACAACCCACTGAAGATACTGAAGCATCAGCAGCATCAACCACACGTGTGTGTGCGGACGGCCTGATTGATGTTCATGACGTTATTATGGTTCCTCGCAATTTGTTGCATTGTTTGAAGTGTCTGAAATTGCGGGTCAAGATAATACACACGAGGGGCTTTTTGTGCAAACGGTGCAAAAAAAAAAAAAAAAAGGGGACGAGTCATTCGTCATCACGCGCGGAGGATGATGAAGCGCCTGTCGCTTCATGTTGCTGTTTCACATGAAGGAGTTTCAAGTGCTGAGTGTAACTGGTGTCGAAGGAGCAGATGATGCAGATACCGACTCCCATCGCAATGGTGCCGCAGAGATGAGGGGGGGGGGGGGTTCAAAAAGTTCTCAGCCCCGACCAGAGGGCCAGCAGACACACGGATTCACCCGTTTTGTTTGTTTTTTTAGAAAGGTTCACTGCGCCACGGGCCACGGTGCTGTAACTGTGAGGGTCGTTCAAAAAGTCCTCAGCCCTGACGGAGCAATAATTTTCTCTTTTAACATTTAATGTTATTATTATCCATTGCACTAATTATTGATCGGAATGATATTAATAATGGCAGTGGGAGTACGTGCTGACCTGCTAATTGAAAGGTCGGAGTCTGTGATTGGACGGCACACGTCGCGTTTCATGGGTCTCCACGAGGAATGAAATATGTCCGTCATCCATCTCCCTCTCTGAAACCTGCAAACTGATGTCTTCTTTACCCGATTAGTCAAACTATTTGACCCCATGTCCCTCGTGGCCGTTCCCTCGCAGGTGAAAAGTGCATCGCTCAGATCATTGTTTTTGCTCTGGCTAAATGGGCCTCGACCATATATCTTTGTGGATTCCGGCAAGGTTGGAATTTTTAGTGTGATACCAGATA
>JAFBJT010109080.1:0-20656 GCA_016785325.1 Chascanopsetta lugubris
CCCCCCCCCCCCCCCCCCCACACCAACCACACAGCTGATGTGACACCCAGATGCTCCAGCTGTCAAACGGCCCCGGTCCCGCTTCAGGGCTTTGAAACAGATAATGGAGCTGCTCTATCTGATGTTAGCCCGGGCGCTTGAAGGGGATCCCGGAGGCCCCCCCCCGCCCCCCCCTGCCGGGGGAGAACAAAGACTCCGAATGTCTCCCAGACAACAGGGATAAGTAAGTACAGATTTGCTCCCAGCGTGAGGCCACTCCAGCTTTTTGTCTCGTGTACACAGGCTCTTCTTAAACACATTGAATCATTTCTCTTGAGGGCCCACTCCACTTAATACTGTCACTTATACCATTCAATCCGTGGCCCGTGGGCCGATTGTGGCCCAGAACCAACCTCTGAGTGGCCCAGCCCGTGGTACTGCAAAGAAAGGAGAAAGCATCAAAAAACCAAAACACCTTTAAAAGAAAAAAAAAAAAAAAACAGAAAGAAAGAACCTTTTGAAATTATTTTTGCACTATTGTGTTTAAAGGTGCCGTGCGAGGCATCGACCGGTGTCGATCATTATTTTGTAATTCTTTTTCTATATAAAAAGAAGAAACAAAAATTGACCGAAATCTCACACATTGCACCTTTTTAAAGCGTTTGCTTTGAAAATTTGGCCCGACTGAATTAGAAAAAGTGAATAGCCCTGCTCTGAGACTTTGAACGTTATGTGCAGTGAACTCCAGGAATCTAAAGGTGAGCGCCATCCCATAACCAACCCCCAACGGCAGAAGAAGCAACTCTGACCAGAAGAACTGGACTTTTCTGAAACAAGAACTTTCAGATCTGAGCCTGAGGGCTTCCAGCAAGTCGAAGCGCGTGCGAAATACTGTCCATGAAAGTTTTAGCTTTTTATTTTGACGTTGAGTAGCCGCCTCAAACAGCGCACCCTAGAGGTCGGCCGCGACCCTCCACCGTACAGAATCGGGCTGAGAGCCGTGTCGGGCCCATGGTTAATGGTTACGAGTGTTTATGTAAAATCTGATACCTCACATTTCACAGAGCGTATCTCCGCCGAGCCCCGTATTGTGTTTTACTTGTACACGTGAAATATGTCACCGTGACCCCAACCACCACCAAGCCCCGCCCCCTAGTCCACTATGAAGTCAGAATACACTGGCCCCTTTGGCACACTGACTTTTTACTTACTATACTTTCTGCGTACTTACTATACATTACGCAGGTATAATAATTCACCTGTTTATTATCCAGTATCGCAGTGTCAGCATATTTTAAGGGTTAAATAAAACTTTACTCATCTCCCCGCCCCTAAAAAAAAAAAATGCTGACACAAATTTTTGTACCAAATAAAATATTGGACACTTTTATTTGGCACCATAAATGCTTTATTTTTATTTTTTTTGCCATCTCGGCGATTTTGTTGTTGTATATTTAGGAAAAATCTTTAATAAGAAAGAATTTAAAGCGGCTACTCTTGCGACATTTTTATGATGTCATCTGAGACTTTTGGAGACTCTTGACGTGAAAGCACGCACCCTTCTTCCACTTCTCAACAAGCAGCAGGTGCAAACAGAAGCCCCTCCCCCTTCCCCAAGTACCTGCGCAAGCACGAAAACCGCCGCTAGCCGATCCCACTCAGGCTTACAGTCATTTATCACTTGAAACTAATTGCTTCGGCTGCTGTTGACCCACTTTTTGCCCGTTGCCAACTACACAAATTAGGTGAGGACATCATTTAGCGACTTTCAGGACGGCCAATAGCTACTCTCCTCACAACACTGACTCGCAGGCGAGAGTCTTCAGGCTCGTTACCGTGGTAACGTTGTCATTGACATTGGCGGACAATGGGGAAAGGCATTAATCCCCCTTTTTTTTTTTTTTAAGCAGGTTCACCCGGCTTCAAAAATCCCACATGTATTCGCTCGCGTCAACGCGGGAGCGGCTCAGCGCTCGCATGGAATAAAGCTCGTTCCGCTAGTGAACCGGTCTGACCGGGAACTCCTCAGGACACATGCAGCAGATGCAGCACCGGCAGGCTGACAGCCTGAGTGATGGTCGGAGTTCATATTCCAGATAAGCCGCCGTAAAACGGAGGAATGTCGGCGCGCGCTCCACGACGTGGAGGCAAGTCTCCCGTCTCCCGTCTTCGGCGGGTCAACGCGCGCCATTGTCGCAATTATAACCGACTGTGTCGGCGTGTCCGCCAGCACAATAACTCTTTTCTCTCGAACGCAGCTCCAAGTGTAATCCGCCGCGCTGGCCGGCTCGCTGAGTAAATACATCTGTGCTCCTCGTTCGCCGGAATGGCTGTGGCATCCAGTGCCTTCGGACCGTTCCAGCTCTCCGTCACAGTGACGGATCGTGTCCCCCCGGTGTCGGCTTTTATCCCCCCCTTCAGCCAGTGAATGATGAATTCTGCGAGTGGCGCGGAGGAAGTCTGGCGCTCGTATTACACAGATTTATTCATCGGAGGTTTATCTGAAGCGTGTTGAAGAGCGCAGGCGGCGCCTGCTGAGTGGGTTTTTTTTTTTTTTTCTCAATGAGCGCGATCAAAGAAATGTCCCATTGTAATTTAGCTCGGCCGCGTTTTCACACGTTGGCGCAAAAACGAACACGTCGCCGTTCGCCTCTTTCTTTCTTTTTTTTCTTTTTTTTTACTTAAAGGTGCCGTTTGTAAGATTTCGGTCATCTTTGTCACTTCTGTCGGCGGATAAAGATATTGCAAAAAACAATTACATACTGACATTTTCAAGAAGGTGCAGTGTGTAAGAGTTGGAGACATCTAGTGGTGAAGTTGGGTGTTGTATCCGTCACCTCGCCCTCACCCTTTCAAACGTGCAGGAGAACCTATAACAGCCCTCTGAACATCATTTGAAGTCGACCGTAGGTTCTCCTGCACCCTCACCCCTCAGAAGGGTGAGGGTGAGGTGATGGACTCAACATGCAACCTCACCCCTAGGTGTCACCAAATGCCACACGCCACGCTGCACCTTTCAGGACCCTGGCAGATGGAGGTGTCTTTGTCTGGCCAGCCAGAAGTTTTCCAACCCCTCCCCGAGTTTAATGAAGCCACAACAGTGGCGTAGTAATGAGAGGATGGTGTACAACATTAACCCCCACCCACCCCCCCTCCCCCACCTCCTGGACCGGGTGTCTTTGTATCCACCGCAGCCTGAGTTTCTCTCACCACAGAGGGAGAGAAAACAAGCGCCCCTTTCCAATGCTAACTCAATAATGACTTCCCACGGGGGGAAGAGAATACAGGGCATGAGGCTTTGAAGTGGCTGCTGCTGCAGGAGGAGGAGGAGGAGGAGGAAGAGGAGGAGGAGGAGGAGGAGGAGGAGGCGTGTTGATTGCGTGTTGATCGCGTGTTGATCGCGTGTTGATTGCGTGTTGATTGCGTGTTGATTGCGTGTTCTGTGTGTCTCCTCAGGCTCAGTGGGATCGTGTACGTCGCAGACCGGGAGGCGGGGCTTGGTCTGACCAGTCAGGAGCCGTGGATCCAACACGCCTCCGTACGGGACAACATCCTGTTTGGTAAAGACCTGGATCCTTCGTTCTACCAGACTGTGATCGAGGCCTGTGCTCTGACCGACGACCTCAACGTACGCCACTCCTCCTATTGATCCACTCAGCCACTGATTCTATTCAAGGATTTATTCAACTAGTTATTTATTCATTTAGTTCATATTCTATTTATTCATGTGTCATGTGACATGTGTTGTGTGTCATGTGTCATGTGTCATGTGTCATGTGTCATGTGATGTGTGATGTGTCATGTGACATGTGATGTGTGTCATGTGACATGTGTTGTGTGTCATTTGACATGTGTCATGTGTCATGTGACATGTGTCATGTGTCATGTGTCATGTGATGTGTGATGTGTCATGTGACATGTGATGTGTGTCATGTGACATGTGACGTGTGACATGTGTCATGTGACGTGTGTCATGTGTCATGTGATGTGTGATGTGTCATGTGACGTGTGATGTGTGTCATGTGACATGTGACGTGTGACATATGTCATGTGACGTGTCGTGTGACATATGTCATGTGACGTGTCATGTGACATGTGTCATGTGACATGTGTCATGTGATGTGTGTCGTGTGTCATGTGTCATGTGACGTGTGTCATGTGACGTGTCGTGTGACATGTGACATGTGTCATGTGACATGTGTCATGTGATGTGTGTCGTGTGTCATGTGTCATGTGTCATATGACGTGTGACATGTGTCATGTGATGTGTGTCATTTGACATGTGTCATGTGACATGTGTCATGTGTCATGTGACGTGTGATGTGTGTCATGTGACATGTGTCATGTGATGTGTGTCGTGTGTCATGTGTCATGTGATGTGTGTCGTGTGTCATGTGTCATGTGATGTGTGTCGTGTGTCATGTGTCATGTGATGTGTGTCGTGTGTCATGTGTCATGTGACGTGTGTCATGTGACTGCGCTTGTCGGTCCGTGTGTCATGTGACTGCGCTTGTCGGTCCGTGTGTCATGTGACTGCGCTTGTGGTCCGTGTGTCATGTGACTGCGCTTGTCGGTCTGTGTGTCATGTGACTGCGCTTGTCGGTCCGTGTGTCATGTGACTGCGCTTGTCGGTCCGTGTGTCATGTGACTGCGCTTGTCGGTCTGTGTGTCATGTGACATGTGTCATGTGATGTGTGATGTGTGTCACGTGACTGCGCTTGTCGGTCCGTGTGTCGTGTGTCATGTGTCATGTGACGTGTGTCATGTGACTGCGCTTGTCGGTCCGTGTGTCATGTGACTGCGCTTGTCGGTCCGTGTGTCATGTGACTGCGCTTGTCGGTCCGTGTGTCATGTGACTGCGCTTGTGGTCCGTGTCTGCAGGTTCTGCCTCACGGTGACAGAACCGAAGTGGGGGAGAACGGCGTGACGCTGAGCGGAGGACAGAAGGCGAGGGTGGCGCTCGCCCGAGCCGTGTACATGGTGAGTGTTTGACCGCGAGGGGAGACACAGCACACGCTACCGTTCATGAACACGCTAACAAACACCTCAACCTTTTCCTTTCACACAGAGTATTGATTTGGTTGTTGTAGAAATACTGATGATATGAAGGATTCAAGCGGATCAGAGGTGATTCTCATTAATGTGCAGAGCTTCACTTGCCTCTGAACAGCAGAGTCTCCGTTCTGTTTAGTTTTCATGTGTGTTGATATTCCAGCTGACCGTGGGTGTCCTGAAAGGTGCCAGAATAAAATGTATTATGATGATGATGATGATGATGATGAAATCTGCGATTGAGCTCCTTCCTCAGGTGCAGAGTTCTGTTGCTCTGATCAGTAAGAACCAGTGGTTCGGATCATTCTGCGATAATATTTCAAGCGTCTCCTCAGAACAAAGACATCTACCTGCTGGACGATCCTCTGGCGGCCGTGGACTCGGACGTGGCCCGACACCTGATGCAGAAATGCATCCTGGGAGTTCTGAGGGGAAAGACCCGGATCCTCTGCACGCACCGGGTCGAGTTCGTGGACAAGGCCGACGTGGTGGTTCTGATGGAGGGCGGAGCCATCGTCAAGACAGGTACCGGAGTCACGTGACCTCGACATGTGTCATGTGTCATGTGATGTGTGATGTGTCATGTGACATGTGACGTGTGACATGTGTCATGTGACGTGTGATGTGTGACATGTGACGTGTGACATATGTCATGTGACATGTGTCATGTGATGTGTGTCGCGTGTCATGTGTCATGTGACGTGTGTCATGTGATGTGTGTCGCGTGTCATGTGTCATGTGACATGTGTCATGTGATGTGTGATGTGTGTCATGTGTCATGTGACATGTGTCATGTGACGTGTGTCATGTGACGTGTGATGTGTGTCATGTGTCATGTGACATGTGTCATGTGACATGTGTCATGTGACATGTGTCATGTGACATGTGCCATGTGACATGTGTCATGTGACATGTGTCATGTGACATGTGTCATGTGATGTGTGTCATGTGACATGTGTCATGTGACATGTGACATGTGTCATGTGACATGTGTCATGTGATGTGTGTCATGTGATGTGTGTCGTGTGTCATGTGTCATGTGATGTGTGTCATGTGACGTGTGTCATGTGTCGTGTGACGTGTGACATGTGTCATGTGACATGTGTCATGTGATTTGTGTCGTGTGTCATGTGTCATGTGACGTGTGTCATGTGACGTGTGTCATGTGTCGTGTGTCGTGTGACGTGTGACATGTGTCATGTGACGTGTCGTGTGACATGTGACATGTGTCATGTGTCATGTGACGTGTGTCGTGTGTCATGTGTCGTGTGACGTGTGACATGTGTCATGTGTCATGTGATGTGTGACGTGTGTCATGTGACATGTGTCGTGCGACGTGTGTCATGTGACGTGTGTCATGTGACGTGTGTCATGTGACTGCGCTTGTCGGTCCGTGTGTCATGTGACTGCGCTTGTCGGTCCGTGTGTCATGTGACTGCGCTTGTCGGTCCGTGTGTCATGTGACTGCGCTTGTCGGTCCGTGTCTGCAGGTTCTGCCTCACGGTGACAGAACCGAAGTGGGGGAGAACGGCGTGACGCTGAGCGGAGGACAGAAGGCGAGGGTGGCGCTCGCCCGAGCCGTGTACATGGTGAGTGTTTGACCGCGAGGGGAGACACAGCACACGCTACCGTTCATGAACACGCTAACAAACACCTCAACCTTTTCCTTTCACACAGAGTATTGATTTGGTTGTTGTAGAAATACTGATGATATGAAGGATTCAAGCAGATCAGAGGTGATTCTCATTAATGTGCAGAGCTTCACTTGCCTCTGAACAGCAGAGTCTCCGTTCTGTTTAGTTTTCATGTGTGTTGATATTCCAGCTGAAGTCCTGAAAGGTGCCAGAATAAAATGTATTATGATGATGATGATGATGATGATGATGAAATCAGCGATTGAGCTCCTTCCTCAGGTGCAGAGTTCTGTTGCTCTGATCAGTAAGAACCAGTGGTTCGGATCATTCTGCGATAATATTTCGTCTCCTCAGAACAAAGACATCTACCTGCTGGACGATCCTCTGGCGGCCGTGGACTCGGACGTGGCCCGACACCTGATGCAGAAATGCATCCTGGGAGTTCTGAGGGGAAAGACCCGGATCCTCTGCACGCACCGGGTCGAGTTCGTGGACAAGGCCGACGTGGTGGTTCTGATGGAGGGCGGAGCCATCGTCAAGACAGGTACCGGAGTCACGTGACCTCGAGTGTTAGAGCCGGATGGTTCCTGAGCTGACTCGGCAGGTCCGTGCCCAACAGGTTCTCCCGCTGAGGTTCTTCCTCTGGTCCAGGTCGTTCCCAAGAAACGCAAGAACGAGCAGAACCAGAGAGAGAAAGGTAGAACGATGACCATGATACTGAAAATGCCGAGTCGTCCGAAAAGTCTCCTCCATCGTGGTTTTGTGGTTTGGTTCGATCCAGGTGCTGTGGACCAGGAGGAGGAGGAGCCGGAGTCTCCTGCAGATCTGAGGGTAGTTGAAGACCCCGACCAGTTGGGGGCGGAGCAAAAGCAGGCGGGGGGGCTGGCGTGGCGAGTGTACCGGACGTACTGGCGCGCTGTGGGCGGAGTCTTGGCCTCCGCCGTCCTGATGTCTCTGCTCCTCATGCAAGGTCAGAATTGTTTGGATCATTTCCCGCTTTTAAAGATCAGGAGACGGATGTCGACGGGACGATGGAGCCGTCTCAGAGCAGCCGGCAGCAGGTGGATCTCACAGAGAAGCTTCACGCTTCCTCAGGTGTCTTCTGATCTTCTTCCTGAGCAGGAACAACACGTCCAGCTGCATCTCGCTCCTCCTGCTCCTTCTCACAGCAGGACATGAACAGCGCTCAGGGGCTTTACTCTCCCGGCACTTAACTTCCTGCTGCCTGATATCTATGGTCAGATCAACCAGCAGAGCTTCAGGTGATGGTTCTGGAACCATGAAACCATCGGGTGATGGTTCTGGAACCATGAAACCATCGGGTGATGGTTCTGGAACCATGAAACCATCGGGTGATGGTGAAACCATCGGGTGATGGTTCTGGAACCATGAAACCATCGGGTGATGGTTCTGGAACCATGAAACCATCGGGTGATGGTTTTGGAACCATGAAACCATCGGGTGATGGTTCTGGAACCATGAAACCATCGGATGATGGTTCTCGAACCATGAAACCATCGGGTGATGGTTCTGGAACCATGAAACCATCGGGTGATGGTTCTGGAACCATGAAACCATCGGGTGATGGTTCTGGAACCATGAAACCATCGGGTGATGGTTCTGGACTGGGCCTCGGCGACTCCAACAACCAGTCCACGCTGAAGAAGCTGACCTTTGAACCCCACCGCGCCATCAAGAAGGTGTCGTCATCCAAAGGTTCTGACGGCCACACGCTGGCCTTCACGACGGAGGGTGAGGTGTTCAGCTGGGGTGACGGTGATTATGGCAAACTAGGTCACGGGAACAGCTCGACACAGAAATACCCCAAACTTATCCAGGGGCCACTGCAGGGGAAGGTAGGGGGTCACCCAGCGCCCGAGCACAGCACACGGTTCACACCTCACCCCTTCACCTGTCCACACTTTGAGCACGTTTTCCTTTTCCTTTGTTCACATCTTCTCAACAGTCTTCTCTCCCCCAGTGTCTCTGCTGTTTGCCGCCCTCAGTGCGCTGAAGTGTGACATGTGTTTGTGTGTCAGGTGGTGGTCTGCGTGTCTGCTGGCTACAGACACAGTGCTGCGGTCAGTGAGGACGGAGAGCTGTACACCTGGGGCGAAGGGGATTTCGGACGATTAGGTCAGTTTCCACGCTTGCGTCCGCGAACACACACGTGTGCTTTGGTGTTATTCCCAGATTGTGGCTCCAGGACCTCAAAGCACCGTCGTCTGTTTATGGAACCGTCTGCTCGACTCTGTAACGTCACACAAACACAGGTCTGATGGGCCGCGATCACGGTTGCGCAACATTCGGCCTGAGCACAAGTAGCAGTTCAATACGTCGCGGGAACTCTGAGTCATTGTTGAAGGATGAGGGTGTGATACGGTGATGCCTAACTTGAACTTGAACTCGGCAGGACACGGTGACAGCAACAGCCGAAACATTCCGACGCTTGTTAAAGACATCAGCAACGTGGGAGAAGTGTCATGCGGCAGCTCCCATACCATAACACTGTCAAAGGACGGACGGACTGTGTGGTCGTTTGGAGGAGGGGACAATGGTGCGTCCGAATCTTTCATTTCTTAGCCCGAAATTCAGGATTGGAATATGAAGCTAGAAAGAAATGCGGTATTGTATTTATAAACCTTTATTGTTTGTGGTTGAGGTTGATGGGAGGGAAATCCGCTTGTTGTCCTACAGGAAAACTGGGTCATGGTGACACCAATCGAGTTTACAAACCAAAAGTAGTGGAGGCCTTGCAGGGAATGTTCATCAGGAAAGTCTGTGCGGGAAGCCAGTCCTCTCTTGCCTTAACCTCCACCGGACAGGTAGGACGTGTCCGTAAGATCAGGAAACACAAAATGTCCGTGCCGTGTGACACGTTCATTCTTACCCTTCACTCCTCAGGTGTACGCTTGGGGCTGCGGTGCCTGTCTGGGCTGTGGATCCTCCGAGGCCACGGCGCTCAGACCCAAACTCATCGAGGAGCTGGCGACCACCAGGGTGGTGGACATCTCCATCGGGGACAGCCACTGCTTGGCCTTGTCGCACGGTAACGCCGCCTCTGCATTCACGCGGAATATAAAGCCGACAACAGCACAACCCGCGAACACTCGCCGCTTTCTAAAGTCACGTTGCTTCATTTTTTTTGTTTTTTGTTTTGTTTTTATCATCGTAGACAATGAAGTGTATGCGTGGGGCAACAACTCCATGGGCCAGTGTGGCCAGGGCAACTCGACCGGGCCAATCACAAAGCCCAAAAAGGTGGTGAGCCTGGACGGAGTGGCAATTCAGCAAATCTCAGCTGGCACCTCTCACAGCCTGGCCTGGACGGCTCTGCCACGAGACAGGTCTGTTCGCGCAGCAGAGCAAACACACACACACACACACACACACACACACACACAGAGTGTCAGGGGGCAGAGAACACTGACCTCTACTTGAGTTTTTCAGGAAACATTCAGAGTAATGATCATTGAACCTCTGTATGTAACACATGTTGTGTAATAGAGGTCAAAGGTCAGCGAGGGTCAAATCGGTCTCACACACTCGCGCTTTAATTTAGAAATGAGTGTAAAAAGTTGGTTTGGGTGAATTAGTCACGGATCATTGCACTCACAAGGATAAGTTATTTTTAGTTGTTTGTTGTTGTTTTTTTGTATTTTATTTGAATGGAAAATCAAACTCACACACTAGCTTGATTACTTGATAGGAAAATAACCAAAACCTACAAACTGTGACTCTTTAGACAAGTGGTGGCGTGGCACAGACCGTACTGCGTCGACCTCGAAGAGAGCACCTTCTCACATTTGCGCTCCTTCCTGGAGCGCTACTGTGACGGCATCAACAGTGACGTTCCTCCCCTGCCCTTCCCCTCGTCCAGGTAATGCTCTGCTACAACCCGAGTGGAAGAGTGTGAAAAACCGACGGAATAAGAAAGGATTCATTTTTTTTCTTTGGATATTTACAGGGAGCATCATAACTTTCTCAAGCTGTGCCTTCGGCTTTTGTCCAATCACCTGGCCCTGGCTCTGGCTGGGGGCGTGGCCACTAGTATTTTAGGTCGGCAGGCCAGGCCCCTGAGGAACCTGCTCTTCAGACTGATGGACTCATCTGTACCGGATGAGATCCAGGAGGTAAGACCCATAATTCATTCCCATTCATCGTATCGACACTGTGGAGCATGGGAAGCGTAGATGTAGTGTGAGAAATAAATAAAGTCAGTGCACCGAGCTACTAAACCAAGTCAAATGGTAGTGCTGCGATGTTTGTGCCGTTTGTGTGGTAGCACGCTGTTTATAAAGACTTTGCCCGAAGCCAACTGTGATAAAGAGTCGTCTATAAACCAGCGGCGACATTTTGAACGGTTCATCTGTATTTTTTACTCTGTCTGGCTCCGGCAGCCGGCAGCACTTCTACAAGCCATGATAATTATTTTTCCCGCAGAAATTGTAGAACATTCCGTTCTTTAATTGCGCTCAGAGATCAATACGTAATTCTAATTTCATGTTGCCTTGAAAGCATTTCCCTTTTTGTCGAGTTTGTAATCGCGCGTGTGTGTGTGTGTGTGTGTGTGTGTGTGTGTGTGTGTAACATCCCATCAGGCGGTTATCGAGACTCTGTCTGTGGGGGCGACCATGCTGCTGCCTCCGCTGAGAGAGAGGATGGAGCTGCTTCACTCGTTGCTGCCTCAGGGCCCCGACAGATGGGAGAGTCTCTCCAAAGGACAGGTAGTGTCTGCTGATCAGCAGCGCGGAGGCGTGGCGCTGAGGACGCCATGTTTTCACTTTGAATCAAGCAGCAGAGGAGGAGCTATCCTGTGTCCGAGGGCCCTGCTAGTTTTGTTGTAGATTTGTTGATTTGCCCCAAACCCCAAACTCTGGTGTGTGAGACTTTATTGCAAATGTCATCCCAGGGTTTGTGTGAGTTCTAAAAAAACAAGTTCAGAGTTAAGTTTACCAATGTCAGAAGCAGTCTGCTCAGTCCATGCTTCTCTTCAGAACTGCGTCCGTTGAACCGCTCATACAAACAAACAACACACAGTGGGAGTTTTAACAAGCCGCTAAATCTCTAATTCATCAAGGACCAGATCTCAGAAACAATCTCTCCACAATCAGCTCTTTCATTTGCTGATGTATTTTGTAGGACTTGCATAACTGCATCTAAATCTCACTTTTCTTGAAGTAACGGTCTAACTTGAGTGAAAGTATTACGTGACTAAGACTGATAAGTCTTGAGTGACTGTGCAGGATTGAACAATTTAGTCGTCGCACACTCGAGGGAGTTTCTGCCGAACGAGATGCCGACTGGAATCTTCTGGAACGTCTCACATATCTCGAAGTCAAATTCACAAAGAACTTTGAAAGGCCCGAAGGAAGTGATTGACATGTCGGAAAATGATGTGTCAGTCCGTTTCGTGGTTGATGCCACGCTCGGGCCCGTTTCGTAAGAATGAACATTCACGTCATTTCATGACAAAGAGTGGAAATCAACATTTCTGACAACAGGTCAAAGACCTTTAGTGAAACATCTGTTTACATCAGTTCTCCCAACTCTTCATATCATGAATTCCCAGGTCCAAAGCCCACTCTTCCTCCAGCTTAATTGAAAATCGATGGATTTGCTCTGCTGCTCAGAAACAAACAAACCAATAAACAGAGTGCGGTGAGCGAGAGGAAGTGCCGGTTGTTTACTTTGCCAACTCCATTTCCGAGCCAATGCGCAATTACTGCTTCATCAGAGCTCGCTAGCTAAAATGCTACAAGTCATAGCTGACCAAAGGCCTGACGAGGCAACACCCTTTAGCCTTTGATCCAACCGTTCCACTTGTTTCAGCTTTGAAGAATGTTGCCTGACGCGATTTGACTCACGTCCACCTATATTATGTTTTGTTATTCATTAAAGGAAGTAAACGTTGTTGCCCGAGGTCGTGTTGTGACCCCCGGCTCAGGTCAGTGTCTTTAAAGGACAAACTGCTGGGACAGACACCAACACTGTCCCCGCGCGTGTGAGGACTGAACTGAACTGAAGCGTATCGATGTGAGGTGACGCGCTAATGTCGTCCACCTGCCTGAACCTGCTCAGTCAACATGTCCTCGACCGACCGGGTGAAAGTTTGATGTTTCCCTTGTCTGTGCCTCAGAGGATGCAGCTGGACATCATCCTCACCAGCCTCCAGGACCACACCCACGTGGCCTCGCTCCTGGGTTACAGCTCGCCCGCCGACGGCCCCGAGGTTCTCTCCTCCAGCCTGGGTTTCGCCGCCTCCGCCGACCCCAACTACGTCGCCACCGCGGGTCACCCGGACACCCACCTGGCGGAGATCCTCATGAAGACGCTGCTCAGGAACCTGGGCTTTTACACTGTGAGCACATGCACGCTCCGTCCGAGAGAGCGCACCAATACCGTACATCGATCTTAGGGCGTCGATCAATAATACGCCATTATGAACAAAGGACATTAACATTAAACTCCACCGCCTCTTTGATTCCTCTCAGTATCGATGCAGCGGCGCCAGAACATGAGTCATCCCTCCTGTTTATCTCTCCTCTGGTTTTCAGCTGGTTCCCGCGCCTCTTGTTTGTCGTATTGATTCGAGTGCACTCTGGCCTTATGCTTTTGATAAATATAGGATATAAGGATCCAAAGAATCCGGATTGTAAATGCAAAAGTAATAATTCTGTGAAATTCAAAATGTTCAGCTTTTCTTTGTGTGTGTGTGTGTGTGTGTGTTTGAACAGGATCAGGCCTTCGGAGAGCTGGAGAAGAACAGTGATAAGCTGCAGCAGGGCATGTCATCGTCCGACAGCAGTCAGCCGGCTCACCTCCACCAACTCCTGTGCTCCCTGCAGAAACAGCTGTTAGCGTACTGCCACATAAACTCTGTCACCGAGGTACGAACACATACACACGAGTGACTCCTGTAGGTGGATGAGGTGGAAGAGAGGAGCGTAAGTGCAGGTTGGGCCGACGACTCCTGATCAACAGATTCCATCTTTCTCTGTTTGGTAAATGTTACGCTGTCTTTTGTCAAGTCGGCAAACTTCCCCATCCTCACTACATGTGCCTCAGGTTAGGTGAGGTGATCGATCACCATTGCGTTTGGTTTCCACCGGACGGAGGCCCCACGGGCGTGGCGGTGTTTTCGCTAATCTGCTGAATCAATCGAAATGGACTCATTTCTGAAATTGACATTTCTATGCCGTTGTGCAGAACTCCAGCAGCGTGGCTTTACTGCACAAGCACCTGCAGCTGCTGCTGCCGCACGCCTCCGACATCTACTCCCGCTCTGCCACGCTGATTAAGGAGAGCTCCTGGAACGGCAGCATCCGAGAGAAGCTGCAAGGTGAAAAGCGCTTTCGGTTTCTGGCCCTTTTGGTCGTTTCACACACGCACACTTTTGAAACTGAAGTGGCTGCTCCGGTCTCGATTGTCCCCAGATGTGATCTACGTCTCGGCGGCGGGCAGCATGCTCTGTCAGATCATCAACTCGCTGCTGCTCCTCCCGGTGTCGGTGGCGAGGCCTCTTTTGAGCCACTTGTTAGATTTGCTGCCTCCTCTGGACAAACTGAACCGCCTCCTGCCGGCGGCGTCTCCTCTTGAGGACCAGGAGCTGCAGTGGCCTCTTCATGGTGAGACTCGCAGCAGCGCTGAACGCGGGGGTTTATTGTCGTTGCTTTCTGGAAAAGTCTCATATTTCTCTGCAATTCATCTTTTCCTGTCACCTCTCCAGGCACCTCCGACTTCGCCGAGCCAGCGTCGGGAATGTCGCTGCCTCCGCCGGCGCTGTCCTGGGTGTGGCTCGTGGACCTGGAGAGAACAGTGGCCCTGCTGGTGGGCCGCTGCCTCGGGGGGATGCTGCAGGGAGCCCCCACCTCGCTGGAGGAGCAGGACACGGCCTACTGGCTCAAAACTCCACTCTTTAGCAACGGCCTTGAGATGGATATCCCTCAGCTTGGTAAGGAGGACGGGTTGTTCTCCATTCGGTGACTCGCAATGGCAATTCATGCATTTCTTGCCTTTTGTCTGTCAGACACTTGCATCAGCTCCCTGTTGGAGGCGGCTCTGTCTGGGAATGAAGAGCAGAAACCCTTCGATTGCACTCTGCGTCCAGACCTGAGCGTCCTGGTAGATCTGGCTCTGTGTTCGTCCAAAGAACCTGCCAACAGCCTCTGGATCAACATGCAGGACTACGCCATGAGCAAAGGTCTGAGCGGGAACTTCGTTCGCCCCAATATCTCTGCCGTCAACGGCCGTGACGTGCACCTGACGGGTGATTTCAATGTCTTTCCTGTTGCAGACTGGGACAACGCATCTTTGAGTAACGAGTCTCTGTTAGACACCGTGTCCAGGTTCGCGTTGGCAGCCTTGATGAAGCACACGGGGCTGCTGGGCCAGGCCTGTGGGGAGGGCAGGTACCGAAAACACCTCCCTTCCTTTCCTCCAGCCTGTTGAGATGTTTCGATGAAACAATCTGCAGACTTTCACACTGTTCATGGTCATTTCTTCATCGCAGGTACCAGCCTTCTAAGTCCCTCGCCGAAGTGTACCGCAGTGTTTATAAGGTGCGCAACCGTCTGCTGGCCTGTAAGAACATGGATTTCATCCAGACCCGGTCGTCCTCACGCGAGAGGAGGGTGAGTCAGTGGAGATGCATCATTTACTCATTGTTCTTCAGGTTTCAACCTTCGAGCTGTTGCGGTTTTACTGCGTTGCTCATTATTCTAAATGATTTCTCCTCATCGCAGATTTCAGACAATCAGGATTCTCTGGACATGGACCCTCAGGAGCACTCGTTCACGCGAACCATCGACGAGGAGGCGGAGCTTGAGGAGCGAGCCGACCGCGAGAGAGAGGAGAGTCACCAGGAACAGGACGACGAAGAGGAGGACAGGGAGCATGAAGTGATGACAGCTGGAAGTATGTGCCTCTGCTCACAGGCGTGTGTTTTCAAGCTTTCAGTGTCTAATGAGCGCAAAATATGAGATCATCACTTTCACGCATGTCATTTCAAATAGTTTCATTTCGATTGCTTGTTTTAATTTCGACTATAGCCATTAAACTATCGCAAATGTTTGGTCTGTTAGTTCTGGTCATAAGGAAGCTTATATGATTAGTATTACTGTTATAAGTGCTCAAATGATATCGTGAAACTTCTTCACATATCTGTATATTTAGCCACGTGATTTATTTGCTCTGCTGTAATTCATTTCGTCGAGGAGCCGGATTTGAATGTCGGTGAAAGAATAGATGAACGGCACGTTTTGAGTCGCACGTGTACTTTTGGGTGGACTCGGCATGAGATCCGGTTCGGAAATTCTGCTTCTGATAAACTCATCATGCGGCTGCTGCTTTTCCTCTAACCGAGCGCTCTGTGTGTTTTGTGTGTGCGTGTGTGTTTGTGTGTGTATCGCACAACACAGAAGTCTTTCAATGTTTCCTCTCAGCGCGGGAGGTGGCCCGCAGTCGGGACAGAGAGCGAGCGAGCAGCAGCACCGGCATGGGCCCCGGCTCCATGTCCCGCAGCGCCGGGGGAGAGGAGGAGGCCGTTCTCTCCCAGGAGGGAGGGAGGAGGGGCAGCTCCGGCCTCCCCGAAGGCCAGGACCTGTACACGGCCGCCTGCAACTCGGTGATCCACCGCTGTGCCCTGCTGCTGCTGGGCGTGAGCCCCGTGCTGGGTGAGCTGAGCAAACAGAACCAGGAGGAGGGACAGACCCAGTCGTCCACCGGCACTCACGAGTGTCTGAGCTTCATGACCAGGTCAGCGCCACCTTTTGTGGTCACGCTGCGTGCGATTGGTTTTCCAAGTTCAGTTCCAGTCGTGATTTTGACCCGTTTTCTTCGCCCTGACGACGAAGATGAGTAATCGGCTTGTGTCTGAACGCAGGAGCGAGAGCCTGAGCGCAGAGAGCCGCTCGGTGCAGAGCAGCCCGAGTTACAGGCTGATCAAGTCCAGGAGTGAGTCGGACCTGTCCCAGCCCGAGTCGGACGAAGAGGGTTACTCTCTGGTAAGTCGCGCAATCGTTCCTTCTCACACTCACTGCGCTGATGTGGTCCACGTGTCGGATGTGTTGACATCGACTTTGAGACTGCATCATAACTCCGTGATTATCGCAGGAGCATCAAATTGAGAATTCAGTCACACCCCGAACATTGACTGAGATGGGAAAATGATGAAAATGTCTTTTTTTTTAGAATTTTGATATCGTTATTGTTCATCTGGCAAAATTGAAACAAAGCACAGGAGCTTCCATGAAGTGATGCATATTGTGATACTGATCTTCGGTCATGTTACCCATTCCTGCCAAGTGATGACATTGTGGATTTTTGTTTTTCAGAGTGGAAGGAGAAACGTCGACCTGGACCTGGCATTCTCCCACAAAAAGCGAGGTAACGACACCTTTTTGTTGAATCTGTGTCGAGATGCAGTGAGTTCGGATGATTCCGGTGTGTGTCATCTTTCATGCGTTGCTCTTGTCTCTCTGTCTCCTGCCGATTCCTCTGTGAATAGTTTATTTGCTTCTCTTGGGGCAGTTGAGCCCAAAACACAAGAGGAGCTCCAAGCAAGTAAACGATGGCATGTTTCTATTTCCTCCTGTTGGCTCATCTCTCCATGACTGCGATGACTCCTCCCACCTCCCGCCACATTCATCTCTCATAACAAGGGCCTCGTTTTCAGCTCCGACTCTTCGGATTCTTCTTTATATATTTTCTTAAGTTATCACTTACACAAGAGAGAATACAGGAAAAACACAGATGCGTCTGTGAGGAAAATC
Organism: Chascanopsetta lugubris; assembly: GCA_016785325.1. NCBI lineage: Eukaryota > Metazoa > Chordata > Actinopteri > Pleuronectiformes > Bothidae > Chascanopsetta > Chascanopsetta lugubris. The sequence continues at coordinate 17,438 of JAFBJT010109080.1, forward strand.
AGCTCATTCTACTTCTGGGAATGTTTGTTACTTGGCACAGTCACGTCTCATCCCTTGTGCGGAATGTGGTTCGTCACACTGAAGAGATTTCATGGAAATGACCCGCTGCTCTTTTTTTAAGATTTTCATCAGCGTTGATTCTTTGACTTCAGAGCCTTCACAAAGACAAACCCCGATTATCATTCCACATCATAGCAGCAGCATTTCTCCTCAGTGGGGATCGAAAGCTCAGCGTGAACCATAAAAGATGAATTCATAATGGCTGATGAAGGCTTGTGCCCGCATGAAGAATCAGCATTTGGCCCTTTGATGAACCGACAGAGTATTGATGCATCGCACTGCCAAGCTGCTGAGTGCTTTAAAAGCCCTGTCACGGTCCATCCATCGCAGCGCCGACTCGGAGCTTTCATCTGTCTGAAAGGCCGCCGTCTCCCCCTCTGTCTGCAGGCTTCCTCCACAGCTCCCCAGACTCCCTGGCCGAGTCCTGGTTCAGGGCCAAACTGAGCCGCCAGCGCAGCTACAGCTCGGCACACTCCTACGACGGGTCGGACCTGGACCTGAGCCGCTCGCTGGGAATCCACGCCCTCATCGACAACTTGGTCAGTTTCATCAGCGGTGACGTGGGCCTGGCCCCGGCCTTCAAGGAGCCAGAGGAGAGCATGTCCACCAGCCCGCAGGCCACCATCCTCGCCATGGAGCAGCAGCAGAGCCGAGCAGAGGTGAGAGACTCCGCCGGGTCTTCCACCCGTTTGGTTTTCAAAGCCTGACCGACGTGAACCGCACAGAGGGGACGGTTGAACCACGTACGCTTGTCGCTTCAGTTGCGGTTGGAGGCGCTGCACCAGATTGTTGTGTTGATCTCCGGCATGGAGGAGAAGGGCAGCCTGCCCGGGAATGCGGATCGATCCAGCGGCGCCTTCCAGTCGTCTTCCCTGCTCACCTCCGTCCGGCTGCAGTTCCTGGCCGGCTGTTTCGGCCTCGGCACCGTGGGCACCGGAGGCTTGAAAAGGGAGAGTGTGCAGCTGCATCACTACCAGGTGCAGAGCCGTGAGCCCACGCTGAAAAATACACATTCGCCCTTTTTTTCCTGTGCCTTATAACGTACGACAACGCCATGTTTTTACAGGACGGTGTAAAAGCGGCAAAGAGAAGCCTCCAAATTGAAATCCAGACCGCCGTCCATAAGATCTACCAGCAGCTGTCTGTCACACTGGAGAGAGCGCTGCAGGCCAACAAGCACCACATCGGTAACGCCACTCATCCCAGGGCCGTGGAATAGGCGCCGTCTCTGCGGTTGCGCTCCCTTGGTTTTTCGCCCACGGTCGATCTGACGCTCCTCTTGCCTCTTCTCCCTGTAGAAGCGCAGCAGCGCCTCCTGCTGGTGACCGTGTTCGCGCTGAGCGTGCGTTACCAGCCCGTGGACGTCTCGCTGGCCATTTCCAGCGGACTGCTCAACGTGCTGTCGCAGCTCTGCGGCACGGAGACCATGTTGGGCCAGCCGCTCCAGCTGCTCCAGAAACCGGGAGTGTCTCAGCTCAGCACGGCCCTGAAGGTGGCGTCCACGCGGCTCCTGCAGATACTGGCCATCAGCACCGGGTGAGGGGCTCAGGAGATGTAGAAAGACTTTCGCTGTTTTGGCGGAGCTGAAAACAAAGGAAAGAGTCCTTCAACGCCTCTGTGTTTGCTTGGATTTCCAGAACCTACGCGGACAAGTTGAGTCCGAAGGTGGTTCAGTCTCTGCTGGATCTGCTCTGCAGTCAGCTGAAGAACCTGTTGTCTCAGGCCGGGGTCGGTGTCCTGTCGCCTGGTAAAGACCAGGATGACGACAAGCACGAGGACAGTGCAGACTCTGAGAAGAAAGACCTGAGAGGTGAGAGGAGAAATTCCTTCTTTTCACGGGTTAAAGGGGATGGATCATTTTTCAGGGAACTGACGAGGAACTGTATGAACATGGCACCTTTAGAAAACACTTTGTGTTTGGGTTCATTTCCCCCAGCTCTGATCCGGAAGCAGCACACTGCAGAGCTGCACCTCGGGGACTTCCTGGTTTTCCTCAGGAGAGTCGTGTCGTCCAAGGCCATCCAGTCCAAGATGGCCTCCCCCAAATGGACTGAGGTGCTGCTCAACATCGCCGCGCAGAAGTGCTGCTCAGGTACGACCCTCGGTACCGAGGAAAGCTTTAGGTGCTTCTTCATCATAACGCACTGCTGACGCTTTAACTTGTGTCGACTCTAGGGGTCCCTCTGGTGGGAAACTTGAGAACTCGACTTCTTGCCCTGCATGTTCTGGAGGCTGTTCTTCCTGCCTGCGAGGCCAACATGGAGGATGATCAGGTGACTCAGGTGTGTCCAGTTTGTTCTGTTAGAACCATTCAAGGTGCTTTCAAATGTTCCGATTGTCAACAAACGGGGATTTCTCACTCTACCAACATGCATTGCTCATCAGCAGCCTCTCCTCGTTTTCTCTCTTGCACAGGTGGTAGAGCGTCTGTTCTCCCTGCTGTCCGACTGCATGTGGGAGGCTCCCATCGCTCAAGCCAAACACTCGATCCAGGTCAGAGAAAAAGTCCAAGAACTCAAACTGCAGGTGCGCAACAACCCCACACCCCATCCCCGTGTGCTGCGTCCGTGGGCTCAGGTTTTCTCTGAGCGATCGATTGTTGCTTGATCCGCAGGGCGAGGCCGAGGAGGAGGACGAAAACCTCCCCATCCAGGAAGTGTCCTTTGATCCAGAGAAGGCTCAGTGTTGTGTTGTAGAAAACGGCCAAGGGCTGACGCACGGCAGCGGGGGCAAAGGTTACGGCCTGGCCTCCACTGGAATCTCCTCCGGCTGTTACCAGTGGAAGGTGAAGTGTTGGGATGTTTTGTGTTTTACGTCTGTTTTTCATCGCAGTCCCGTGTGAACGCGTCTGTGCCTCTTCCCTCTTAGTTTTACATCGTGAAGGAGAACCGAGGAAACGAGGGCACGTGTGTCGGCGTCTCGCGATGGCCCGTGCATGACTTCAACCACCGCACCACATCGGACATGTGGCTGTACCGGGCGTACAGCGGAAACCTCTACCACAACGGAGAGCAAACCCTGACGCTCAGCAGCTTCACGCAGGGAGACTTCATCACCTGCGTCCTGGACATGGAGGCCAGGACTATTTCCTTTGGCAAAAATGGAGAGGTGAGAGACTCCGGAAACTCGAGCTGCTGCGGACCGGAGTGTCAGCTGTTC
>JAFBJT010109080.1:41550-56839 GCA_016785325.1 Chascanopsetta lugubris
CCTCCCTCTCTCTCTTTCTTCCCTCTCATTTCTCCCCCCCCCCCTCCTTCCTTATTACAAGAGAAGGAGGACGAGCAGATAAGGGAGGGAGGTGAAGAGAGGGGCTGGAAATGCAAATGCAGGTCTATGGGTTCTTCCTTGTGACAAATCAGGGGCCTCATTACGCCCCCACCTCCCCTTTGAAATTGGCTGGAAGATGTTGCCCTCTGCTTCCCTTCCTCTCTTGTCTCCATTACACTATGAAGTCTCTCACCTTCCAGTAAACCCCCCGCCCCCCCACCCCCACCACCCCTTACCTCTCTCTTGTTGCAGGGGCCGGTGAATCAGCCAGGTGACCAGAGAGGAATCTCTGGCTGCAGGGCATGTGATTTGCTTTGCAGATGAAGCAGAACAGGGCTGGGGGGGGCGGAGGGGGGGGGGGGGGGGGGGGGGGGGGGGGGGGGGGGGGGGGGGGGGGGCTTTGGGGGTGGGAGCGGGGTGGGTGGGTGTCATTTTTATGTTGGTGGTCAGATGGTGCAGCAGCAGCAGCAGCAGCAGCCCACACGCTGTCCCTCTCTCTCTCTCTCTCTCTCTCTCTCTCTCTCTCTCTCTCTCTCTCTCTCTCTCTCTCTCTCTCTCTCTCTCTCTCTCTCTCTGTGTCTCTCTCCCTCGTGGGAGCTCGTACCACCTTCTCGCTCCGACGAGGAAAGACTGGAAACAAAGGAAGAGGGAAAACACAGACGCCCTCTCGGGCTGCTCTCACTTTTGAAACAAGATACACTGTGGAGAGAAGAAATAATATCGAAGCCATTAATTCATGTGAAGCGTCGGCTCGATGTTTTGAACTTTGAAAAAAGGAAAAGGAAAGAAAAAACCTCAGTTGATATTTAAAATGAAATCTAATTTCATACAGTTCCGCCCTTATAAGCATGAGAATAGCCGCCGTCCCTGTCAGTCTCAATAATGACTTAGCTGAGCCACATTCTTTCACTCTTTAATATTTGCCATTGAATAAGGTGATGTCCTTAAAGGTCCAGAGTGTAAGATTTGAGCAAAATTACAATCAGAAATTGTTATATAAAACACATTTATTCACGTTCTTGTGAATGTATAATCTCCTAAATGTCACCATTTATATTATACTATATATATTAACATCAGGCCACGTGGCATCACCGTGATTTTTCTGTCACACGGAATTTAAGTTCAAGTGATAACTGAGGGCACAACCTCGTCAAAAGATGGCGCCAAACAATACATACAATTCCTTTTGAATCCAATTTCAGACCTTTTAGAGCTTCTGACGCTCTATTGAAATGCATAAAGTGTCCATGTAATTTTATTTGACTAGTTCAATACAAAAGGTTACATCGGAATAACAATAATCTGACATGTTTAACTAATAGGAATGAATCAAATAGTTTGAATATGATTCGTTGATTCATTCATTGAATAAGGTGAAATGAAAGGGAAACATGCATTTTACACACATACATGTGACTCTAAATAAAAAGTGTTTGATTCATTCACCCAAATTCAGCATCATAGAAAACACTTAATGTAATGTGACCCCTAGCACTGGACTAATGTAATAAAATGACATGGACATTCTACATGTAATTGAAACACATAAAATACAGTTTTTGAGGCAGAATATATATATATTTTTTTACAGTGTAGCTCACCAACACCACTCTTCAATACTGGGAAATCAAAGGATCAGGCTCAACAAAAGAAACTTGTAATGAACCTTCAACCGAGACACTGAAATGGCTCGGTTGAAGGAGTAACCCTGTGTTTGGGATCACGTTATCCAATTGTTCCACTTGTTTAGGTTCATCCTCGACACATGTGAGTACTGCTGGAGGGCAAACACATTGGGAAGTAATGCACAGCAGGAAGTCAATTACCTGCATTTGCATAAATAAGACGCATAATTGGTAGTTGCTGTGATGTTGATCTGGTGGCACACAGTTGTGCACCGCTGCACCATTTTGCACGCGAGTGTTTTTGCCTCTGTGTGTGTGTGTGTGTGTGTGTGTGTGTGTGTAGGGTGTAGGTATGTGTGCATGCGAGGCTCCACATAATTACAGCAGTGGTGTTTAAGTAGGCGCCGGTGCTTGTGTTAATCAGTATAGAGTGAAGATTGGGCAGCTAACTGCGATGGTGTCTCTTATGTATCACGCGAGAAGCCATTATCTCTAAACCTGTAATCATCACTGCAGTGATACACTTCATGTTTACTGCTGTGGCCCACAACATGACTCCATCCAATGTAATCACTGCATATGGATGGATGTCCTCGGAGGCCCGCCACACATGTGTGTGTGTGCGTGCGTGTGTTGGGGAAACACTCTATCCCCTCCCCGTTAACCTGGATTCCAGTGTCGGCCAGGATGCAGTGCGCTGTGTTCAAGCATCATTTATACCACAGCATGATATTAAAGGTCCAGTGTGTAATAATGAAGTTAAATGGATAGAGAAGGGCGAAATGAATTCATAATTATATTTGCACCATGCCATAATCACCCTAATGTAGAGACTAAATTCGAATAAACCCTTTATATTTGATTTCATAGCAGGTCCTCTCCATGGAGGCGGCCATGTTTTTTACAGTTGCCTGGAATGGGCCACATTAGACCTGAAGGGTGAGGATATATAGTCAAAAACCCGACAAACTGACCCTTTAATTAAGACCCTCCTATCTTATCTAAGAGCAGTATCTTACTGCGGATGGAGAGCAAGGTTCATACCCGTGTCACACTGTTTACATTTGGTGTTGTTAGTTCTGGTGTTGCAGCTTAATCCAGTTTAAAAAAACCTTTGTCTGGCACAATGTGCTTAAAGCATCGTCACCTGTGTGGGCTGCGTCCACCTGCCGTTGACATCACTCGGTTTGTAAACCAGGTGCGACCAACGGGTCGGGGGTTCGATTCCCACCGCTAGATGCACGGTAGCGCGTATGGGTGAATACTGCCCTGCGAAGCCTCTCTCCTCCTCTTCCGCCTGCTAAAGTCTGAGAGTCTCACTTATCTGAAAGAGGTGTTTTGACTGTGTGAATGAGCCAAACCTGGATTTAGTTTGATCCCAACCGCAGCCGCTCAGACTAAATCTCTGGTCCATTGGTGCAGACCGCTGTCTGAGGCGCCATTTAGAGCGGGTTATTTTGGTTCAGACTAAACTGAAAGGTCCAAAGGTCCAGATCATAAAAGTGATGGTGTGAAAACACCCTTAGATGTGTTTATTATTTGGGTTGTGGTATTTCTTGGTCTCTATTCCCTTTTGGAAAATGTCTGCTCTGCGGGTCAAGAGAACATCCCAAAGCAAACGGCCGTATTTACACGCGTGGCAGCGCTTCACACTGAAATGTGCTGTGACCGAATCACTGATATTGTAATTAAAATGTTCATCTAAAGTGAAATTAATGATTTAGCTCAGTCCCTCATAAAAATCTACAAAACACTTTATTTGGAGGATTGATGAGTTATCAACCTTTCCAGTTAATTCCACCAAAATAACCTAATTAAACACAGAAGTCGGAGCATTCTCTTAATTAATTTGTATATAATCACGTTATTAGTGCACATGTAAACAGAGGCGCAATGATTACCAGCGTGATTTCCTGTTTTCATCTCGTGCAAATGAAAACCAGCTTCTCTGCCGAGAGTCGTTACAAACAAACACGCCGGCGTTTTTTTCCTACATTCGCCGTTTTCCAAGCGCTCCTCCTTTCGACTCGTCTTTGTCGGCCGTCTGTTTGAAACGCAGATGCGTATCCCGGTTGATTTCACACGTCCTGAGCGTATCAACAACAGGAAGTGGCCCTAAGGAGGAGGAGGAGGAGGAGGAGGAGGAGGAGGAGGAGGAGGGATTTGTGCACTAAGGTAACACTAAGTGGAAGTGGAGCGCCACCGCGGGAGGTGAACGAGAGGGCAGACGTTTCAAAGCTGGATTTGACTGGGAACATGACGGTGCGATTAAAACTCCCCCTTCGCCCCCCCCCCCCCCCCCCCCCCCCCCCCCCCCCCCCCCCCCCGGTCTGTTCTCGCCATAATCAAACTAAAATCGGAAACCTCCGAGTCGTTATTCATTTCACTGCATATTCATCAGCCACTTGTTTACCTCTGCACATTGTTGCCCGCGCAGTCCACCTCCACCCGTAAAAATGCAAATGTCACCCTCGGGGGAGTAATGGCCCCTCGGAGTGGTCCGCGTGGATGAGCGGACCCCGGGCCTCTCCCCCAGATGCCCGTCTCCGAGCTTTTGTTCCAGGCTCAGCAGGTGGCGTCCAGCTTCCCTGCGCTCGTCTGAAGCTCGGCAGGGTTTCACGGCCACTTTGCGCAGGACGACTGTCCGTGGCGCAGCCAGTGGAACCTGGTGCTGATTGAGGAGGAATGCGCACGCTCCGGTGACGGTGGCGGTGGCGGCAGCAGCGCTAGCGGGAGTTCCGACTCCACTTGAAATCCCCCCCCCCCCCCCCCCACAACGGGGAAANNNCCCCAAGAAATGTGGGAATAACCTTTGCCTCTGCCTCGTGGTGCTATTTCGCCAGTATGTGCCACGTCTGATGTCACGAACAGCACTAACGACAATTTTAGAGGAGCAAAACAAAACGCCACAAGGCTCAGTATCGGCTCGACTACCCCGTTACCGTGGTGACATGCTCCAGAGATGTTTGTGCCTTGAATCGGGAGAAGCTCCCGCAAACTGCTAACACCGCATCGCGACCTGAACGGTGCTTTGCTGTGATGTTGCTAACTGCCGAAAGCGATCACGTGTCGTAGCTTCATGCTAAGAATGACACGGGGAGTTGAGTCAACCATGACACAGCAAAAAATCAATCAATCATTTAAAACCGGGGTATTAAAGGTGCAGTTTGTGAGATTTTGGTCATTTTTGTCTCTTCTAAAAATACTACAGAACAATTATATACTGTCACTTTCATAAATTTATAATCATGTAAATGTTCAATGTTTTTACATTACCCTAAAATGAGCCCGTTAATGTATGTTTTCCTGAGGAGCGGATCCTCTCTATGGGGGCCGCCATGTTTTTACAGTCGTAAAAGTGGACGTACTAATTATCTTTTTGAGTTTTAATGACAAGTGAAGTCGACCACAGGTTCTCCTGCATGCTCAGAAGGGCGAGGGCGAAATGAAGGACACAACATGCACCTTCACCTCCAGAGGTCACCAAACCTTACGCACCGCACCTTTAATCGTGGGAAAGAAGGGTCAGATGCTAATGTCTGACTCCGTTGAACTCGCCATGAATTTAGCCCGATGATAAAGTGACGTATGGATGAGCTGATGTGTCCGTAGAGCAGACGATAGTGGATATGACAGCATCTCCAGTGGTTGAATACATGTGGGATGATCCCCGGTTGTGTCCCGCATGTGCTCAAGGGCAACGTCCCACCCCTCTCCCTCCGCACATTGTCCAGGGTTCATATGTGAAAACAGCTCATGAGGATCCAATTAAAGCTGGAAGTGCCTGTGTGAAGGAACAATAACAATGATAAATGCACCTCTGTGGCCGGGTTCAAAGAGGCAGGGTGGAAGATGTTTTATTGTGTTGTTCACTCGCGACACAACTTACTCCCGGACCCTTTTGTTTTGTTTGTTTTTTGTGTTTTTTTGTGTGCTTTTTTTTGTGTTTTTTTTTGCAGCATCAGGAGATTTTTTTTTTTTTTCAAATTTCACCTTGTGAATATTTGTTATTATTCCTTGTGTTATCTTTGTGATGACTTGGCTTTTATGCAACATCAAACCTACTCTGCGTGCGCTTTGAATTGGCCGGGGATGCTGCCGCTCGCTGCTGCCAACGGCACAAATAACGAGTGTTTGTGCGCAAGTGGCACACATGCTCGCAGCAGATGTGCACTGGGTTGTGGTGTGTGTGTGTGTGTGTGTGTGTGTGTGTGTGCCTGTCAATTAGTCATTTATAGCAACAACGTCATCTGTGGTCAATAATAAGTCACTGAACTTAAGATTTGCTGCTACTCTACATCCATCATGGAGGCTGTGTTTGTTTATAAGCAGATATTCACACAAACAAGTGAACTCAGAGGCTACATGGATCTTGATGGACCAAACTGAAGCAGTGATTGTATAATTTGGTGCAGCTTGAATGTATTTAAATAGTACATATGAAATAATGATGACAATCATGATCATTATTATAATTATTGTAATTATTATTATTATTATTATTATTACTATCAATATGTAATGATGATGATGGTAGTAATTATCATGATAATAACAATTACTATTATTATTATTATTATTATTACTACTACTACTACTACTACTACTACTACTAATAATAATAACAATAATGATAATAACAATAACAACAACAATAAGTAAAATACTGTAAAGTGCTTTGAGGGATCAAGCACTATATGTGTATTAAACAGACCAGTTACTATTTAGCATTTCACACCTGAGCCCAAGTTGAGACCAATAACTAACACTATTCCATATTGATTTAACTGGCATTAAAAGGATCTGTTAGAATAAATGCGGTTCAATTCACAGACCCTGCTTTGCTTTAGTCGCACAGCCGTGAACCTCCTCGCTGCCTCTTCCATTTTTCTTCTATTTTAAGGCTCATAAAGAGGTCAGAGTTTACAGCGAGAGGTCAGATGTAGGTCAAACATCCATGCACAAAGATTTTCCTACGCACACGCGGGGAGGAGGGGGTCCGGGGGTGGGGGGGTGGGGGTGGGGAGGGGTGGGGGCGGGTGAGGTGAGGGGGCGACTCAACCACAGCACAGCGGCGCTCATCACCCTGTACATTTCACTGAACTCCATTTCGTGTCTTCACCCTCCACGTTTCTGACGCGGGGAGTCGCCCAGTGTGTTGCGCGCCTCCGTCTCGCAGGGAAGCGCCTTTAATTAGATAACAGATTTGTGCAGTTTCAGATTTGCACTTTGCCGGCAGTTTATCAATTACTGCTCGTGGTTTCATGCTGCCAGTCAGTCTTTGTCTGGGCGCTCCAGCCTCCTCCTCGCCGCGCTGCAGAGCCGTGTTATTGTACTTAAACAAATCAATTCTGTTGCAGTTGAGCTTTTTTTTCCCCCTTCCTTCTTCTCCCTCCAACCCGTTCCTTCTTCTCCCTCCACCCCCTCCCCCTCCCCCTCCCCCTCCCCCCTCCCTCCCTGCCTCCATCCCCCGTCATTATGAACTGTTTGCAGTGCAGAGCACATTGATTTTTCACAGCCCTGGAAAAGCTGTTGATGAATAGGACGGAGGTATCTGGGGAGAATCTGGCTTTAAAAAGGAGGCACCCAGCGTCAACCCCTCCTCCTCCTCCTCCTCCTCCTCCTCTGTCTGCCCTGTCCTGTTGCTCCCCCACCCCACCCACCTATACACCACCACCACCCCCCCCCAGCTCTCCTCCACTTTCTCTTTTCACAGAACAGCAGTTCCAAAAGGGGAGGAATGCTCCCTGAAAATCTTGCAGTGATAAATAAGAAAGGGGGATTAAAAAAGCGCAAGGCGCAACGGGACTGCGGGCGTCTCCAGTTTGTTGTGGAAGTGCACCTCGTCTCTTATACTGCGTATATTTATACATATATATTATATATTACATCGGTTGCGCACTTAGACTCTGTACTCAAACTCGCCCGCCGACATTCTTATTCTTTCTCTCCCTCCACTGTCACATTAGGTCACTTGAAGTTTCGTCGTCAAACATTTGAGGAGAGAAAGAAAGAAAGAAAAAAGGGAGAAAAAAAAAACCAAAGTGTTCCGATGCCCTCCAACTTTCTCTGTGACTCAGTGGAAATGAGTGTCGCGCCCTCAGAGGAAGACGGCGCAAGTTAAAGGGAGTTTAGCAGAAGGTCTAAAGAGAAGAGAGGACAAATAACTTGTTTACAGTCGTAAGAAAACGACGGAGAACTGCTGCCTCACTCTCGACCCTTCGTTTAAAGAGCGGAGTTTCACGTAGAGGCTTTTACTTTAACAGCCACATCCTGAATATCATGCTGCTCTGAATATGCTGTTTGTGGAATGTTCCATGTCACTGCACATAACAAACAAACAAACAAACAAACAAACAAACTAGGAGAGGAATGAACACCTCTGCAACAAAACCTCCTTTCTCAAGATACGTGACCTCATTTGTCATTTAAGGTAAAAAAAAAAAAAAATTCATTTCATTTTGGGTCAAATAAGATACATTTCAAGAATTCTATATTTCAGGAATACGATCTCATTCTAACATGTCTCACGTTGTTCCTCCTTTAAATAATATCGTAAGATTAAGCAAACATCCCGCTCTTACGCAGACTCAGCACATTCACGGATGAAATCAGACCTGAATGAGTTGTTCACGTAAACATCCCAAACCTTTTCCTGTGTTGACGCAGCCTCTCTCACACACACACACACACTGGCACATCACCGGTGACCTATCACCTGTGGAGAGGATGGCACACGGCAGGACTCGGCGCCGATGCTTGTTAAGCGCGTGAATAAACTCCTAATGGCTGCCTTTGATTCATCAGGGAGAACGTAAAGGGTCGTAGCCACGGATGAGATGAGGCATAAATCAGTCATCCCTCGATGTTCTTTATTCCACTGTTCAGTTCTGCTCAAAATCGGGCCGGGCCGGGCCGAGTGCGAAACTACAGCGGAAGGGCCTCTCGTAATAGGCTTATCTGTCAATCGGGAGTGAATGGTGAACGTGCCACGACAGTGAACTGACTCGGTGGGGTGGGGGGGGGGGGGGACGGGGGGGGGGGGGGGGGGGGGGTGTTTATGGGGGGGGGGGGGGGGGGGGGGGGGGGGGGGGGGGGGGGGGGGATGTTTATGATGCCGCACCGATCATGTGAAGTATCGGGCTGCTCTTTTGATTCGTCCTTCATGGGCACGAGAGCGTGAAGGAGCTTCTCGGCGGCGGGAAGGAGGAGAGTGTCACGTTCAGCAAGGCACAGATGGAAGCCACTCGGAGCCCAGAGCAGAATCACTGAGTGGGCTTGATTTTCAGGAGGGGGTGGGTAGCTTTGGGGGGGTGGGGGTAGCGTTGGGGGTGGGTGGGGGGGGGTGAAGTGTGTAGGGGGATGCAAATGGAATAATTCACCGTTTTGGAAATTGATGGATTATGCAGCGGTGATTGATGTGTTTTCTTGTGTGTGTGTCCCCCCCCCCTCACCCCCCCACCCCCCGATGTCTCTCAGGCGCAGACGACGTGAGGTGCTGGAGTGTTTCTCCTCCTGGCGTGTGAATGGGTGGGCGGGGCCTCACGTGGTGAAGAATCGAGGATTGACATCAACATAGGTGAGTTTTTTTATTTATTTATTTATTTTCCCCCTTTTTCCTTTACGTGACCTACACAGGCGAGCGAGGGACACATCAGACGCTGCCGCTGGTTCCTCCATAGGAACCTGAAGGTTGTGTTTCCCCGTGGGTTCACATTCTCCTTTTGAAGGTCCCATGGTATGAAGTTAGATTGCTTTTGTGCTTTGAAGTGGGGGACGGGGGGGACGGGGGGGACGGGGGACCCGGGTGTCGCAAAGCGTTGTCGTTGTGTTTGGAAGGTGTAAACAAACAACATGGTAACTATGCCTGATATAGCTGATGTAATATAGAAAACATATACAAGCGGACACATTTGTGTATTTGCTACATCGCAAAATTAAGCGAATCAGCGTTTAATTGTTGATAGGCAATGATACTGCGACTCGTTTGCCAGGAAGTTTGACGAGAATTTCATGTAATTTTTTTTGAGTGATTTTTCACGTACCTTTTCTCTGTCGCTATTCCGACACCACGTTTAATACACAATTACTACGGCACTCGGCACTAGCAAATCGCTAGCAATAGGCTAGCAGCCGGAGTTTGGTGTTACCGACGCGGAGTCCAACGCTTTCACTAGCCGTGTTGCGCAGTATCGAGCCGCTTTGACTTTGCTGATCTTTGAGGCAACATCATTCAAAATAGCAGACACAAATATAACCTTTTAGTTCGGCTTCACTTTTGTTTACACTTCAACTGCTAGATGTATCACATCGCAGGGTGGATCCCTGTTTTGTCACTTTTAACGAAATATTCACGAAACGCGTGTGCACCAAGTAAAAACTTTGCCGTTACAGAGAAGTTATCCGCACACGCTGATTGACTCAGGGTATTTTTTTTAATTTAAAAATTTTTTTTTTTTAACGCCCTGAGACCTGACACGTCTCGGGCCGCGTGGGGCCTTCCTCCTAATTAACAGCGTTGCCGCTCGTTCCTGTAAAAGATATTTGTGTCACAGCTGGAATCAAACAAAGCCTGTTACTGGAAACAGAGAGCGGGGCCCTCCCCTGCCACCGCACACTGGTTCTGACGCCGGCGCTTTGTTTGCACGGACACGCTCTGTCCTCCAGCGCGCTCCAGTGTCTTTGGTAAACATGTGATGGCAGCAGTTTGTGGGCGGCCGGGGTCGGCTCACCTTGCAGAGCATGTTGATTTCATCAGGCGCTCCTTTGGGGGGGCGCTGAGGAACAAAGTGCTGAGATGTTGTGTCTGTATAAAGCTTTTTTTTAAAAAAAAAAATTTTATAACCTATATGAAATCTGACAGATGCACACGGAAGGTCATGTTGATCCGCCTCACCAGCGGCCGTGCGCTGATTCATCTTCACGTGACACTGCACCGCTCCGCGTATGATCCACTAAAAGGGAGACTTGCGTCGCGGAGATGAGATGTAATTGGTTCGTCCGCTGCTTTACACAATACATCTGTGGGTTGGTGGATTAGGACTGGGGACAAACCATCATCCGGCACCGTGCTCCAGATAGGAGCGGTTAATCTTGATTAGAGCCGTGTGGATGTCGGGGGAATACAAACATCTGCCCGCCACGCAGCCCAGTGGGATAAACCAAAGTGATTATTGTGGAATTGTCATGCGAGGAGGTAGACTGAGAGAGCAAGTGACACGGGGGGTGGTGGGGGGGGGGGTGGCGGGGCGGGGTGGGGGGGGGGGTTGTGACATGAACGGGGACATGACATGAGTGCCTCACAGTCGGGTTCCTGTCCCTCTCCCACTACTTTTATGACTGATCTCTTCCCTCTCTCTCTCTCTCTCTCTCTCTCTCGCTCGCTCGCTCTCGCTGTCGGTGTGAGGTCCGTTGCCTTTTGTCGAGGAAAACCTGTAGCCGGGGCTTGACGCTGTCAGCGGGAAATGGCGAGAGATGTCACCTCAGAGGTTGATAGCCACTTGCATTCTGCCAGGAATCAAAGGTTTGCAGGGTGGCGTGCGCTGATTACTCTGGATTGCCGAGGTGGGTTTGTTTAGTCTGGGCAGAACCGTACAAAGTCCTAATCGTGAGTTTGAGGATATGCGACCTCGGGACGAGACCAAGCGCGCGTGGACGAGGTCTTGGAGGTGAATGCTGGGCATTGTTTGCGGTGGGGCCAGTGTCTTCACTCTTGGGCTTTGACATACTTGAGTTTCTAAAATGGAACTTTGGCCACAGTGGGAAGATCAGTCAAACGACTCTGTTGAAAAATGGGAGCAGCCGTGGTGCAAAGGTTATCGGGCTCGTTCTCCTCCAACACATTCATTCAGAAGTTCCCCCGTCTCCCGCATTCTGCCTGTCGCCCCGTAATTGCATCTAGATATGCTGTAAATGTTCACCGTACGGTGACATGTAACATTTGAGCGACTCGATAAGAACTGCAGAGAAGTGCATTGAGTGATCACTCAATAGACTTAAGACCAGAAGGGGAGGATATAAGTATAGGCTATTTTCCATAAAACAGAAAAAAACACTTCATGTTGACATTTTTGAACGACGGAGCCAGATATGAAAGACGACTTCTTTTTTTTTTTATTTCCTCGTGCCAGCTTGGTTCCGTTGCACCGACACGAGCCCTCATGAATAATTGCTTTCCTCTGTGAAATGTGAGGGTTGCAGACATTCTGTTAACCTCGCTGAAGGAAAAGGGGGGAGGGAGGGGAGGGAGGGAGGGAGGGAGGGAGGGAGGCAAGAAAAAAAGAAAAAAAATCCCCTTCCTGTCAGTGGTCTCTCTTTCGCTCTGTTCTTGTGAGATCTGGAACTGATAAGTGTGAGGCCTCTGGTAACTGAACAGGAAGGATAAAGGGCCTGGCTCTGCGCACATGTCCACCTCCCCTGAGCAGGCAAACAAAGGGAGCAGAGGCTGCCACTTCACTGCAGGTCTCGCAACATCCCAAGCCTATTACGGGGATTATTATCAATTGTTGACTCTCGTCGAGTCCGCGTTTGAATATGATCGGCGAAAATGAAATCACGCCGTCGCCGCAACTCCCCTCGTCCCGCTCGCCCGCGTCGGAAGTCAAGTGGAGGTGCTTTATTAAACGGGGGGCCGAGCAGTGAGAGTTTATCACTCAGCCCCAAACACCCAGAGGCCTGAGTGACAAGCCGTTAAACTGATAAGCGAGATTTGCGTCTGTGCGCGAGTGTTTCCTGGAGCAGGTGCTTGAAGGGAAAGAGGGCGAGTGTGTATGGAGGCATAGAAACACTTGCGGTTCGGGTGCTGGAGTCGAGCGAACCGAGGCGGGTCTCCTGGAGGACGAGGTCAGGGGCGCCATATTCAACTTTGGATCTTGCGCACGCCGCCTTTAAGGAAGAAGCGGACAATTCGTCCCTATGTGAACAAAAAACAACAACAACCTCCAGCCGTGCCTCTCTCCAACGAGCTGGATGGGACGAGATCAGGTTCCTTTGAAAAACATGAATCCACTGAACTGGGTAACCATTCCACAGCGCGCTCCAATGAATAGAACGAGTCATATTGACGCCATCTCGGCGCTGATGAAGGAAGCGAGCGCTTGTACCCTTGAAGCCTTTGTGTCAAGACGACTATCCGCTCGAAAGAGCCACCGGTGATGCGCGTCGGATGATTTCCCCGCGCACTAAGTGAACCTGACAAGAGGGAACTTGAGCCAAGTTGCCTTTTTTCCAACAACTTCTCCATCTCTGATCTTATCTTTCGCCACAGCACTCGTGATCCCGGGTTGTTTTCCTCACCTTTTTTTTTTTTTTTTCTTCTTCTTTTCGCCGAACTGGCTTTTCGGGAATCCCGGGGGCCGCGTCGGAGACTTGCGGCGGAGATGTTGCGGGGTGGTATTCCTCCCACGAGAGAGCGCGAGATAACGCGGCCGGGGTGACGGCGGGATTATCGGCCCCATTAGTCACCGAGGGGGAGAACGAGGCGGGTGAACGTGGCATCCGTCAAGAAAGCGCCGCTCTTCTCTCTCCTCTGACGGCCTGGCTCAGGAATCCCGCCGCTCTCTCCCACTGATGTGGTGGAGCTGGGGGGGAGGAGGTCAAGGAGCAGAGCCGGAGCCATCCCGGCGCTCTCTGCTTCTGATGATGATGATGATGATGATGATGATGAAGATGATGATGACCCGGTCGCCTATCCCTAGGAACAGAGCAGCATAACACAGAGGCAGCACTCGGTGTACCGGACTAAAAATAGACATGGCGTCATCCCCACTTTCCCGTAGACACATACAAATGTCGATGCCTGCGCTCGTACGTGCTCCGCCAGCCGGCGCAGGAACTCATCCTCAGAAGTAGGCGGTAAGCGGCGGCGGTAAAGCGGCGGCGGTAAGCGGCGGCGGTAAGCGGCGGCGGTAAAGCGGCGGCTGCCGGTGATAGTCTGCCACTTGCCAGAAGACGTTTGATTGACAGGCTGACTCGGGTGGTACAGAGCGTCTGTGTCGTTGGGGACAGACGTTCTCCCCAAAGGGTCGACTCCCGGCAGGAGGAAGCCGTTGAGCGACACTCGGCTCTCGGGGACGAACTTCCTCCCACTGTCCCGTGACCCGGCCGGACGTCCAGGTCGTCGCTACATGGGCGCGTTTCCACGCGCTCCTGGAGTGAGCTCATAAACGCCGACGTCCTCGTGACATTCCACACGCGGACAACTTGTCAATTTCCCGTTGGTGATGAATGGCCTGAATACGCCAACGCTTCACTAGCCGGCAGATGAATTGATGGCGACGGGTGACGTGTTTTAAGAGACACTTGGCACTGTTATGCTGTTGGGCCGGCGAATGGTCCGTACCTCAAAACGCCACCGCAGTCACCGGCGCCGTTCTTCTGCCTCATGGTGCCGCACCACCGCTTTCCTCTTTTTCTTGGGTGAAAGCCGTCTCATTTCGTGGCGCAGAATATACGATGAAGTACCAATGGGCTCGGCTCGACTCGACTCCGCGCGGCCTTTGCATTTGTAATGTTGTGTAGTCGATGGGTGGAGCGCATGGAATGAGGATGGCGATGCCACTTGCAGGGCCTCGGATTAGCCTGTTAGCTAATCTGACCTCCGTTCAAGTGCCACAGTTGATCAAGTATCATCGCATCAAATATGGTGGTTTCACTTGTGTTTTCATGAACGAAGGCTCACTTGGCTGACGGACGGTGGCCAATAGTGAGGCGGAAAAAGATGCAGTTCACAGGGTGGCCACTTGAGGCTGGCTCCAAGAGCGAGTCAAACCCCCCCCACCCCCCCAGACTTGTAGAGGCTTTTCTACAAATGCTGTGATTTACCTTAGAGCCTCAAGTCTAACTTTTTTTTCCCCTAAAATATTCGAAATGATTCTTTTTAAAGTTATTTCCCCATCAAACCAACTCGAAGACCTTAATAGCCGTGAAGGAAATTTCGCACGTCAAATGTTTAATTATACTCGAGCACTTTCACATCGGTGAAAGGATCTGGAATGAATCCACCGCTCGGAGACATTCCACAGTGGAGAGTCAAGAAAAGCAGATATTTGAGCTGTTTACTCCACTTTGTCACCTTGACAGGTGGTGAAATTAATCAATTGCTCTTTTATTTATTTCAAAGGGCCCAATAAAAAAAAATAAAAAAATCTAAATCAAATGATCTAGCGAGAATGACGAGCCTACGTCCTCGAGCTGCGCGGCGTGATTGACTCCCTCACAATGGCGCCTGATCTTGGACGACGCGCAGGAATCCGTGGCCCAGAGGCCGATAGTCGTCGCTTTCAGACTCGTTTGGCACATTTTGGGATCAAAGGCGACGATGAGGATGGTGATACTGATGCTAATCCCACTGAAGGGGATGATTGAGTCATCAAGGCAAAACAGCTGTCTAATGCTTTGAACAACCCCCCCCCCCCCCCACCACCACCACCACCACCCCTCCCCAACTAATGGCTGATGATGACAGTAGCAGCAGTGTAAGTGAGTGCAATTGACAGCGGAGTTTGCGCTTCCTCGGGGAAGGAGGAGGAGGAGGAGGAGGAGGAGGGGGGTGGGGGGTGGGGGGCTGAGTGTGAGGGGAGGGAAACAGGCAGCAGGGTGGC
>JAFBJT010109080.1:56877-72819 GCA_016785325.1 Chascanopsetta lugubris
AAATGTTTAAAGCCTGGTACGAACTACGGTTTTGGTCTCAATCAGATGACCCCAATCTCTGGGTGATTGGGTGAACCAGGAAGTAGGAGGAGTTAGGTATTGGCAAGATGGCTACCTTTACACACATTGTATCCTCTCGACAAGTTTTATGGAGATCTCTAATTATTTCTACAGAACTAACTCCACAAACAAACATCAGCTTATTTCCCGACAATTCGTAAAAACTAAAGAATATGGAATATATTGAAACTTTGGTTTGTAAAGAAATGTATGTATGGTTGGCACACCCACAGACACTCGCGGGCATCGATTGTCCCTTTCATCCTTTTCTTTTATCAAAATCTACTTATAGTCGTATAGACACAAGACGCCCCACATGTTGTACACGAAGTTTGCCCTGTGCGTAATTCAATTCAATTCATGAGTAGTTGTATTGCACCAAATTGTATCGTTAGGCGATATTATCAATGATGTAATGTCCAAATGTTGCTGCCCACGAACCTCAGCAAAACAACGAGGAAATGAGAAAACACAAGCAGAGACCAGAGACTCTGTGGATACAACTCCACCACACACCACTAGCTTGGCTACACGAGTCAATAAACCCTGAATTTGCAGAGTGATTATGGGGTGTGTATCAAAGAAGAAGAGAGAGGACAACCTCCCTGGTGAGGTCCAGAGCTCGGACTGGCCAGATACCTATTCTGTCTTCCCCTTTGTTGCAGGTGTACTGGGTCGGACCCATCCTGGGCGGCATACTGGCTGCAGGCCTGTATGAGTACCTGTACTGCCCAGACCCTGAGATAAAGAAGAGACTGAAACACATGTTCCAGAAGGACTCATCAGGAAAATACCGGGAGGTGGACGCCGACGACATGACCATCAAGCCGGGCTCCGTCCACACTGTCGACGTGGAGAAGGCTGAGAAGAAGGATCCCTTCCAGGACTCTGGGGAAGTGCTGTCGTCTGTATGACTATCACGTGCACTGGAAATGGAGACCAATCTGTAGAGCAGATTGACAATCAAACTTTGGAATATCTCTCCCGGCCCCCCAACACCCCACACGCCCCCTCCATAGACTTTGTCCTCATTACCGCAGAATACTATTTGTGTCACGAGATGTCGCAGCAGGGCTGAAGCGCTCCCATCGTCCAAAGACTAATACAATGTTACAGCTCAATTCTGCAAACATCCACACTCGCTGAGGGCCCCGTATGATTATGCGATGATGTTGGCATGCGGCACGCACCGCACATCGACAGTTCCACAATGCATTGTGTTTGAGAGACCTTTACGGGGGCCAACCAATTAGGTGGGGGTCATCGTGCCGCAACAGCGAAGTGGGGAAGAAAATGCAGCCTTGTTATTTTTGGATTAGTGTCACATTCGGTCCATGTACTCCATACGTAATAGAGGCGAGATTTTCCGTGTGATCATTAAGCACATTACAGGTCTACAGCAAAATGTGATCCATCTCTGACAACCATTATTATCGGAGTTGTATTTACAATGCTCTCTATTTTCAGTGCATTAGTCAGGGAAGCAACCAGAAGACATTCTGGAAAGGGTTTTCTCCGAGTTTGTCTCGTCTACCCAATTACATGTAAAAAGGTTTTTTTTCCTGTTTTTGTAAGATCGTGATATGTAGCCATTTTTAATATCTTTAGAACCTATCTTTTTTCTTGTATGATTTGCTTTTATTCATACAAGTGCAGTGCGTAAGATTTGACATCTAAAAGTGAAGTTGCATCCTTCATCCATCACAGCACCCTTCCCATCCTAGCGTGCGGGAGAACCTATGGTTGTCATTCAAGCTCAAAAGACGCTTAGTATATGTCCACACTGGGCTATTACAAACAGGATGTAAATATACATTAAAGGGCTCATTTGCAGATAATGTAGAAAGCCACGTCATACATTTCGGTGATTATACATTTGTAGAAATGTTCCCATATCATAGTTTTGTAATTCCATTTCTACAGATAGAGGTGACAAAAAATTGTACAAAATCTTACACACGACACCTTTAAGCATTTAACTTATCAATATGTTATTTGGCTGCACTCTGTGTAACTGATCTGTTGAGGTTCAATGGAGTTACAGTTCATAAATCAGAGGTGCGCCATTATGTAACAGGAGACCTGTTTATGTCTAAGGCCTGGAGCACACCATAGATGGGTGGGTTAACCTTCTCGGTCCATAGATTGTTTGTTCATTTGTCTGTTTTTGCTTCAGAACTGAAAGCCTGAATTATGATTGGATGTACAGTAGCTCCTAATGATGTGCACCTCCCTTCTCCTTCTGCATATGCAGCCACCGCCTCTTCTTCTTCATTACAGTGTGTTAGTGAAAGTGGTTGTTTTTTGACATTTACCAGCTCTTACAATTCCCCATTGTTTGAAGTAGGCAGGGGGCGCATGGATGCAGGCACAGCCATAAGTTAGAGGATGTTGCTCGCTGGTGATGATGATCCTCCATATTTGTTTTTCTTCTGGAGTTGAATAATGCTGAATTTCTGTAAGATCCCAAGTCTGTCGAGTCACTGATGTGAAATCTGCGACCATGCGATCTTACCTTCTGGCCAAATAGTGTGTGCATACTGCCGATTACAATAATAAAATGTGTATTCTTATTTGTAGTCTGTCAAAGAAATAGTTATTCTTTTGGCATGTAGGTCTGAAACGTGCCAAACCACCTTAGTAAATGTATGACATTCAGTTTAAAGGAGGCACCACTCTATAGGACAGAACCACACGAGAAGTGATTCAGACTTTGAATTTCTGTTATTAAGGATAGTAAAAAAAAATTAAAACGTCTTGTTGCCCCATAAGAAATATTGCAACGAAAAAAAATCAATGACTAACAGTTATATATAATATAGTTTGAACACATTCTGGGTCTTACCTCGCTATCAGACAGGACTTCATTTGGCTTCATATTCTCTATATCTATTTCTACATATTGAAGCAGGCACCTGATACTGAATAAGGTATTACTGTAGGAATACATTTCAAAAACAAAAAAGTATCCCAGAGCAGGCCATGGTCGAGAAATACTTCTCTTCGCGTCTACATATTTCTGAGAAATCCAGTGACCGCACCCTCGAGCTTTTCCATTAGAATCACTCGTTTGTTTTACGAGCAGCTGAGCACCGGAGAGATGACTGGTCCAGATCAATGACAGATCAGCTCATACACTCTCAGATGATTTTCCTCTGTGGCCAAATAAATGGCCTTGATATGTTTTTCCATGAGTCAAGTCTCCTTCGTTCAGGTGGAGAGCATCATCTGATGAAAACTCTGTTTTGATCCCACATTCCACGTTTTTATCCTGAGATGCAGACGAAATGATACATACGTCTCATCCTCCTTTATCAACTTTTGTTTTTTCATTTGTAACTATGCCACCACAGCACTCATTTTCCACCTTCCTTCCTTCCTTCCCTCCTCCCTCCCTTCCTTCCTTCCCATCACGGCTCATTTCTTTGGCGCTACAACACCACCCCCCACTGGCCGCATCCCGAATCGCACCCTGTGCACTGTCAACCCCCGTCTGCATTTCTCCAGGGGAGGGCAGCCACGAGCCTTGGATGTGCAATTTTGCTCTGCAGACACAAGTCAGTTATATTCATTCTGGTCTGGGACACTTTTAATTTGAAACCAGTCCAAGCCATTAATTCACAGCTACACTGGAGGATTATGTGTAACACAGCCCTGTTGCAAGGACCCTCTCCAGTGAGAACCAAAGCAATACTGAAATAGTTTTCTCATTTTTGCATCAAACTTTGTATCCAATCAGGTGACAGTACAAGATTTGCTTAATATAAGCTTACACTGAGCTTCATCTTCTCCTGCATTAACCCTTGTATTGTGCTCGGGTCTGAAAAACATATATCAGGAAAAAAAAAAGGTCAATGACCACACACTGTACACCCCCACTACACATTTACATCACATACAGGATGTCTGGTTCCACTGGACCCGGGGCTATTTAAAGTGTGGACATTGTCCTGTGTACCTTCACTCTGTCCTCCTCCTGTCCCTGGTTCTGCTGTTAGTATGTGTGTGTGTGTGTGTGTGTGTGTGTGTGTGTGAGGGACAAGTGGGTGCACTGTCCCCCCAACCCAGGGCCCTATGCCACCATTCATGGGCCCCTTTAGGCAGAATATGCCATCTAAACCAGGGGTATCAAACTCATTTTCACCAAGGGCCACATCGGCATTATGGTCACTCTCGATGGGCCAGTTTTAATTGATGGGACTAAAGGTAATTACTCTTTAACATATCGTCTTTAACAACTGTCTTCATACTTATCTTACTATTATTATTATTATTATACTTATCATTTATTCAAGTTTCAAATAGTGTATGTGTATTTACATACATGTGAAAATGTAAACACACTGAATATATTGCTACAAATGAAAAGTGGCATGTGTAATTGACTAGAGTTCATGGGCAATGTTTGCTTCAGACTTCATCTGCCTTTAATCTCTCACGGGCCACGTAAAATTATCTTGCGGGCCACATTTGGCCCCCGGGACACACGTTTGACACGTGTGTTCTAAAACATACAAAATCTGGCCTGTGATGCCACTCCCTCAAATGCTTGGAACAAGTCTCAAAACCTGATGGAGGAGCCCCAAGAATCAAGTAATGGTAATTGCCCTGGACATGACTCACTGGACCCAATACACGATAGGAGCTCTGAAAGAGGAAGCTGATCATGGTGAGAACAGTAGAGAAAAACATCTGAGCCCCCACCTCTCTTGATGACTACAAAGATCAGGCCTTTCAAGTCTTCTTGAGTACATGGCTGACACCTCCCTGGTATTCTACGTGTCAAAGAAGAGCGAGAGTGTAGTACTCAAGAGTAGGCAACACTGCTCAGGGACGGAGTGATCTGTGGAAGGGTGGACAACATGGACAAACTGGTTACTGCCTACAACTGCACAAGGAGGGCCCTGCGTTGGCAACGGCTGATATTCCTTGACATATCGGACATCTCTGCGTACAACCCCTTTGTCATCTGGATGGCACGGAATCCAGAGGAGAACAGAGGGGAGCTCCAGGGGAGACGTAGCGGTGAGACCTCAAATCCAAAAAAGACCGTCCATCAGGGGGAGAACACTGGTGCCACATCCACCTACACAACCACCATCTGCAGAGCCTGTAGTAAAACGCTGTTGCAGTACATGTCTGACACTCATGCCTGGCGAGAGAGAGGCACAAATGCGACAAACACACACTAAAACTCTGCCCCGTGTGTTGTATATAGGCTGATATGAAAAAGCACTGAGTCCAGTGGTGCTGATGTGTTATCTAGACCAGTGGACCCATTTTCAGTTTCTTAAAAAATAAGAAAAACAATTCTGTGCTTTTATTTTGACAGGGATTTTTTAATGCATCAGAGAACCGTCTATTTTACATTCCTTACCAGTGGGTGACGATGATGCCCTGTAATGCTTATAGACAACCACAGTTTCACAGATCGAAGAAAACGAGCAACTTTTGTTTACATAATGCTAATTGAGAACCACTGATCTAGACTGACATGTTTACTGTATGTACATTTCTAAAACAAATAATAATTATGAAAAACCATGCTTGATTTGTAAATTTGTTTTTTTTTCTCCACTCACATCTTTATGATTCATTTTCTTTTTTCATTACTTTTTACTGTGTGATCTAACAATGGTAAAGGGCAAATACTAGCCATACATACTGTTTGTATTGCTTGTTGAGTATTTCAACAATAAATTATTTAATTATGTTGAATTTAAGGTAAAACTCCCCAAACCTTCCGAGACTATTATGATGCTCACACGAGCTGTTCAAGGTCCGTTGGAAATGGCCAGCACTGAAATCCTATATCTCCACATTTTACCAGCAGGCACTCCGCCCAAATCCCTCCGGGCCCCCTGGTGGCTCGAGGCCAGCAGCCGACTCAGCTCTCCTTTAATCATCTTAACAACCCCAATAAATAATTACATAAATCTTAAGTTTCCTGCATTGACTGTTTCCTCTCTGAACGGTGGACATGAAATGGGAACACTCGGGTTTGATTCACTGGTCCTCGCTGATTGTCAGATTAAATAGGGGGAAGCAAGTGGTCGTAGTCTGCATTGACCTGCCTGAATTTCATACTTGTAAAAAGTATGAGCAAGACATAGAAAGTCCTTCTGATACATTTCCAGACAACTACATACACGAGCAGATGCTGGAGAATAGGGGTGTCAACCTCATTTTCACAGAGTGCCACATCTGCATCATGGCTGCTCTCAAGGGGCCGGTTTTAATCATGGGACCAAATGTAAACACTAATTCAAGTGTGGGATTTTTAGTGATATCTGGTGGTGAAACTTGGGTGAAATCAAAACATGAATCTTATTAAGAGTGTTTAAATCTTATCTATGTTTTATTACTTGTGTAATGCACCCAGCACGTAAACCTGGGTGTTTCTGTAATAAGTAAATAAACTTGTTAAAGTCACGTTTGTCATGGTGCGCCTCCATAAAAACCGCCGCCACATGATGGCGTCATGAAGGACATCGCGTCACAGATGACGCTTCGGCAACCTCACGCATGCGCCGAACGGCTCTAAGACAAGCTGACGGAAAGGTGGGCCTGTCTGCGCGCGCCTGCTCTGCCTTTGGAATAGAGTACATAATCAAAGTGCTGAATAAACAGACCTGTGTTTGCTGTCCAGCTGCTGTGCTCGGGGCCGTGTCTGCCGCATCTCTCCCGGCGCAGCTCCGTGGCTTCTTCGTGGTCTCAGACCTTCTACCGGAAGCTGGCCATAGCATAGCAGCTAAGTTAGCCCGGTGGCTAACCGACAGTAGCTTAGCAATCTGTCCTCGATAAACATAAAAAAAAAACAACGAACGCAGATGCCGCGACGCTGGAACGATCACTAGTAGAGTGTTGATTAGTGTTTACAGACTTTAGTGACATTGTAAATATACTAATATAACTCCGTTTCAGCTTCAGGCTGGTGAAGTCTTGCGGCCATGGGAAGCTCTGCCGACGCTTCGAAAGGGAGGGGCTGAGCCGGAGCGCTTGCAGTTATATGTAATACTTCAGCTTCACCACCAGATGGCACTTAAACTTTTATATATTGTAAAATAACTGTCGTCATGCTTGATTATCATTTATTCATGTTATATTTATTGTTTATGTATTTACATACATGTGAAAAAGTAAACACCCTGACTATAATGCTACACATAAAATGTGGCACGTGTAATTAACTACAAATCATGGGCAATGTATTAAGGCTTTAGACCAGTGATTCTCAGCTGGTGGGTCGTGGACCTGTTTGCAGCGGGTCACAGGCCTTTGACTGGAAAAGACAAAGTTAAGACAAAAAAACAACAACATGCTTTTATTTTGAAGATGATATCTTTCTGCATCGGGGTGCCTCCTAATCACGCACCTTTACAGTAAAGGTGACAATGATGCCCTGTAATGCTAATGTATGTTTACATATGCTAATTGAAAACAAACTACATGAAATATGAAATTTAAATTTATCGAGGGCACGTTTTATTACATTGTGTCCCTAAGTTGCACTTTTTGCGGTTTAAGAAAAATGCAGCTAACGATTTAGTATCGCCACCTGCTGGCATATTGTGATATTCTGTCTCTCTATCTCAGGTTCAAACTGCTTTTCATTAAATACTTTTTAGAAGTTGAAAAATGTCCTTGATTTGGTTCGCGGGTCATCATTAAGGGGTGATGGTGGGTCCTGAACCCAGACCACTTTAAAATCGCTGCTTTAGACTTTTATTGTTAGACAATCATATGCCTTTAAGCATACATACATACAATGATCTTGGGGGGCCACGAGTTTGTAGAGTGCTGTAGAATGTCAATCAAACCCGTGCTGCTGCAGAAATATCTACATTCTACCGTTTGCCTGAGAAACGACCCCCATTAGCATAAAGCGAATAAAAAGAGACATGCAGTGAAAGAGAGATCCACACATTTTCTGGCTCTTTGTCCCTGAACCGCTCCAACTGCTCATCAGCATGACATTGAGCGGAGGCCCGCTAACATGCGGGTTAGCCCTCACTCCTTCATTTACATCCACATACATTGCAAATGTCTATACGAAGGGAGCATTGTCACGAGCCGAGCCTCATTTGCACATCATAAGGGTGCCAGCAATGTATATCTGCCGGTGCATCTCGTGCTTATCTAACAGGGAACAGGCCGATTTCTTGTCACTTGAAACTCCACATTCTCAATTCCCCATAGCGAGCAACAGACGGGGGGCGAAAAGATAAAACATACACCTTAAAGATCATTAGCAATTAATATTTGGGGATTTGTGAAGAAAAACAGCGTTAAACACTTGTTTAATAATTCATACTATAAACAAGAAAGTCTCCCACTTCCTTAATAATTTAGACGTAAGCTAATGTTGATTTATTCAGGAAGGTCTCTGCCACCAGCACCGCCTGGGGTGCCCAAATTTGAATTAAAGTAGGACAGTAGCAGGCGAGTCTGTAATAACATTTGTATAATTTTATTATTGCTCTGGGCTCAGTTCATTTCCTCCTCCAGTAGCTGCGTGAAATTGTTTGATTCTGGAAACCGCCTTGAGTCTGCGGCTCTGGGGTTGGAGGGTGGTACAGGAACAGGAAGGCGTGCGACACTGTGCGTGTGTGCGCGCCCGTGTGTGTGTGTGTGTGTGTGTGTGTGCATGTCTGATGCTGTCAGATGCACACACACACACATGCAGCGAGAGAGAGAGAGAGAGAGAGATAAATAACTTTATTATTCAGGGTTTTGTAATACTATTACATTGGCTCACTTAATAACTCAAGCTGTCTCGGGAGTTTGATTGATATTCTCACTCACCTTGTCACCGGTGATAAATATGTTACTACGTTTGTGCGAAAACTGAATAAGTCGTTCATTACATTATCAAATCACGTCAATATGAGAGTTTGTGTTTACGTCTCCTTCCTGTGGACGTCTCCGTTTCACTTGAATATCAGTCAAAGATAGACTCTTCCACTGTTTCTAGATTTGAAAAATGAATGTCATCTCTAGTATTTTCACTTAAAGGTCCAATGTGTAAGACATTTCAGGGATTGATGTCACTTTAGAAAATATGACAAAACAATTACATTCTGACATTTTCATGAATTTATAATCACCTAACTGTCACCTAACCCTAAAATGAGCCCATTGATATATATTTACATGAGGAGCGGGTCCCCTCTACAGGGGCAGCCATGTTTTCACAGTAGCCCAGAGTGGACCTACTAAACATCTTTTGAGTTTGAATGAAAACTGGTGTCAAACATAGGTTCTCCTGCATGTTCAGAAGGGTGAGGGCGAGGTGATGGATTCAATATGCAACTTCACCTGTAGATGTCACCAAATCTTACACACTGCACCTTTAATTCAGGCCATGAGGGAAAAAAACCTAGTTTATATCTATTCGAACATTTGGTAAGCTGTCACAACTTTTTTGTGATTGTCCTTTCTGCCATATTGTGCATTTGTTTACCAATGATAGGACTATCATTTCCAAATGGTAATTCACACAATTTTGATTACTCCCCCACAAACAATGTTTGGGAGGTATTAGCTCATGTAACACACACCTGAGACCCCAGTGGCTCTGACACAGGAAGGGAGGGTGGAGAAGTTCTGATTGGTTTCCTTGGGGCGCTCTGCTTCCAACTTCCCACCCGCACACATTCCCTCACCCCCCCCCCCCCCCCCCCCCCCCCCCCCCCCCCCCCACCCACAACCCCCAATTCCTTTATGCAGAGCAGCCCAAACTGCAGTTTGATGAAACACATTTGTTTTTCTTAACTCTTGCCGCACCATCGCAGCTAAATCTCCCAGGCCTGTTGGTGTAATGTGGCCCCGAAAGCAATTGGGTTAATGAGAGGATATATGTGCAAGTGTGGGACTTGACCGGAGGAGCTGTTTTGGTCTGCTCGTGTTATTAGGGAAACCTTTATTATTGTTGCCCTCTAGTGGGAACCCTATAATAGGATTACATTTTATTAGAGCCTCACAGCATTACCCAAGCAGCCCCCTCCTTGTATCTCTTCCCCTCACAGTGGTGTCACGCCTCTGTCCACTGTGGGAAGGACCGGCACATTTGGAGCAGAGAGGGGGAGTGATCCCACGTGACAGGGAACCTCGTCTTGTTTTAGCCACAGTATAAGTGATTTACTTACCATCCGCAGTCCACCTGTACAGCACTGCATTCAAATCAGAATGTTTCTGATGTTTACATGCTCTCACATCTACTGTTCCTCTGCACTTTAAGGTCCTTTTGAATGTAACACTGGTATCATTATTATTATTATTATTATTATTATTATTATTATTATTATTATTATTATTATTATTATTATTATTATTATTGTTGTTGTTGTTGTTGTTATTATTATTATCATTCTTATTATTATCAGTTGTTGTTGTGTCAGTAAGAGTAGTAGTTGTTGTCGTCATCTTATTATTTTCATGATCATTCATATTGTTATTATTTTGCTTCATCTTCTTCTTCGTTGTTGTATTTATATCATTACAATAATGCGTATTATTACTATCATTATTATTATCATTATCAATGATATCAATTTATATATGACTATTTTTTCATTATTATCATCAGTATATAGTATAGTTATAGTAACAATATTAATAATAACATTAATTCATTATTATTAATATTATTACTATTTTGTAACTATTGTTATAAAACACCAAGTGTGTGAGACAGAGGCTGAAGAGAGGAGCTGCAGCCTCTGGCTGCTCAGAGGAAACATTAAAAAACTTCAAAAACACAGTTATATTCTGAACTCGGTCACAAACTAAAGTCTTATCCACACGTTGGAGTTGAGTGTTTGTGTTGATATTATTATTATTACATCACTATTATTATAATTTGTGTTATTATTATCACTATTATTATTATTGTTGTTGTTGTTGTTATACATATTATTATTATTGTTGTTGTTGTTGTTGTTATTATACATATTATTATTATTGTTGTTGTTATTATTTTAACTGATAATTATAACTGTCACTAGTATCACTACTATTTTGACTATACTGTTTTTACCATATTGACTATATTGTTATTTTTAGGATTATTGTTTTTATTACTATTCCTTCTATTATTATCACATATTACTATCTCTATTATTATCATATCACCAGTGATGCTACTATTATTACTGTATGACTATTACAAATGTAGGTACAGTAGTACTATCACTGGTTTATCAAATGTGCAATTCATCTGTTTTTGTGTATGTTTTCATGTGTACATCCTCCTAAATGTTTCTCTTTCATATTTTCATTTTCCACGTACCGTTTCCTGTGAATCTGAGTATCGAGTTGCTGTAAGGGTGGACTTTCCCCGCTGTAGCATCAATAAAGTGCGAATTTTTTCCAGTGTGCGAACTTTCCTGTGTCTCTGGAACATGGCATGAACAGTCACACGGATCAGGAAACTGAGCAAGAGAGCCAGTATGTCAGAGCACTATCATAGTAACTGTTGAACCTTCCACTGCCATACCCCGTGATACAACCCAGAGAGCAGCAATGGAGACAAAGCTAAAGATCTGTGGTGCCAAAGATAATATTTGATGAGCGGTTCTGGCTAAAACAGTAAAACCCTGCGGGGCAGATTGAGTCAGGCTCTGGAGCGGCTTCCATCCCACTCCCTTACATAACCAAGGGCTATTCGAGGGGTGTGGCAAGCAGAGCAGTTATTAATATGGTCTGAGGCTAAAACAGCAGCCCTCACAGTCCATACTGATTCTTACATGGCCTGCATGGATACTCGTCAGTTGATCAGCGGCTTCCATTCGTGTTAAAAAAACATCTCCAATCATCTTTTGCCATAAAGCACCAGTGGATAAATGCAAATATTCAAATACAACACGACCAAATATTCAAATACAACATGACCATATTAGAAGTGAAACAGTAAAACAAAGACAACTGCCAAGGCGCAACACACGCTTGGATTCAGTCAAGAGGCAAAAATGACACACACATATAGATCAGTCCTTTAAACCTGCCTTTTATTTCAAAATCCATAAGCCATAAAAAGCAACTTATACTGTTAGTTTAGTATTAAGTTGCAGACTCAAAAAAATATTTCCATTATGACTTAAATTGGGGAATCTTTTGGCAATCCCTCCATACATTTATTCATTTGTATTTTCTCTTATTGTACACTTTTAATTTGAATTATTTGAATAATAACACCATTGTTTTATTCTGTTGTACTCCAGTTTACAGTAAATTGCCCCTGGAATTATTTTCTGTGAAACCATGTGGAAATGATACTTAAAGGAACAGTGTAGAGGATGTAGGGACATCTAGTGGAGAGGTTGCATGTTGCAGCTGGATACCCCTCACATAACCACAAGCATGTATGAGACCCCACGTTTGCGCTAAAACTAGAAAGGTGTTTATTGATTCAGGACTGGCGTAAAACATGGTGGTAAAGATGACGCGCACCCGGTGTTTACATGAAAGGCTAATCCCATGATGACACAACCATGAATTCATACAGTCAGGTGCTTTGAACCAACGATAATATCGATAATTGCATATTTCTTTCCTGCCAAGAGAAGTGGACATCACTTCACCTAAATCTCACATTACTGGACTTTTAAAGAGCTCTTCCTTGAATGCAATGCTCTGCATTCTATAGTTTCATGGTAATCTGTCTATTTGATGTGTTATTCTCAACAAAACATATAAACATCATCCCTCTCGTCACTTTCACCCTGAAGTAGCGTTGCTGTGGTTGAAGCCAATTCCTCTTGAACTTAAAAGAGCCAAAGTCGGTCAACTGACACAGTGAAACCACACATCGGCAACGAGATCTCCAGGAGAAGTTTGATTTA
Source organism: Chascanopsetta lugubris (assembly GCA_016785325.1). NCBI lineage: Eukaryota > Metazoa > Chordata > Actinopteri > Pleuronectiformes > Bothidae > Chascanopsetta > Chascanopsetta lugubris. Next base: position 69,780 of record JAFBJT010109080.1, read on the forward strand.
TAAGTTTCACGTTTCACATATGATTTGTGACGGACAGGTTTGATAACCCGCCTCACGAGTCGCCTGAGTCACTAAGCACCACCCAACACAATGCATTTCCCAGGGCTCCTCTCCTCCCTCTCCATCTCCCGTGTATGCATTTAGAACCGCATGATGTCATTCAGGCCGGGCAGCGTCTGTTTGGGGCATGTGCGCACATCTGCAACCAATCTGGATAATTTGTCGAGCAAAATGCGCCGCAGCCCGCCAGAGTACATCGTCTGCTGCTGCTGCTGCTGGAGCAGGGAGATCCAAGTCAAACAGCACGAGGACAATGAGTCTCTTTTGGCATTTGGCAGCGAATATACTCTCTTTTTTTTTTGAAAGAGCCCCTCTGTTTGGTTTTCACAGCGGCTAATGCACGTGTTGAATACTGAAGTTGGGATATGGATAACATATGGGAGTTCAAGGCCCGGGGTGTTTTCTGTTTGTTGTCGTCGAGTCTTGTTAAGTGTGTTTTCGTGGTTTCTGTCCTCGGTAGTTGGGCGTTATTTTGTTTTGTGCCAATCAGTGACCTCGTAGGCAAGTAACTAAACCCTGAGCGTGTTTACCTGAGGGGCATGTTGGTCGACTGAAGCATCCGATATTAAAGGTGCAGCGTGTGAGATTTGGTGACATCTAGGGGTGAAGCTGCATTGTTGTATCCATCACCTCACCTTCACCCTTCTGAGAGTGGAGGAGAACCTATCACCTAAAAGTCAGAAGTTGTTTGGTATGTCCATTCTCAGCCACTGTAAAAACATGGCGGCCCCCATGTAAATATACAGCAATGGGCTCATTCAAGAGTAATGGAAACAAACGAATACATTGAGGTGTCTATGAAAATGTCCGTATGTCATTATTTTAAAGCAGCTTTTTTGACCAGTGGAAAAAAAAATGATGGAAATCTTACACACTGCACCTTTAAATCCACAGTCTCAGACCTTGGTCTCCCGAGTGATTCATGACTGATTCTTCAAGGCCGAGCGCCAATGATCTTATTTGAATTTGATATTTCACCTGAGAAATTGAAGCAAAATTAAATCAGCTCTTACTTCTCCTGACCCAGCAAAACGCTGCTGCTTTAATTATTTTTGGAGAGGGCAGATATCTCCTCACCTACCATAGACTCCCTTCTCTGCCAATTACATTTAAAGGTGCGGTGTGTACGATTTGGTGACATCTAGAGGTGAAGTTGCATGTTGTATCCATCACCTCACTCTCACCCTTCTGAACATACAGGAGAACCTATGGTTGACTTCAGTTGTCAATAAAACACAAAAGATGTTTAGTATGTCCACTCTGGGCTACTGTAAAAACATGGCGGCCCCCGTAGACAGAGAGGACCCGCTCTTCATTTAAATAGATATTAATAGGCTCATTTAATGGTAATGGAAGAAGATTGTACATTCAGGTGATTACAAATTCATAAAAATGTCAGTATATAATTGTTTCTAGAAGTGACAAAAATGGCCACACTCTTACAGACTGCACCTTTAAAGCTTAGCACTGTGTCACCCTCATTGCAGACACAGAAACTCCTGTGCTCAACAGCCATAATCCAAAAAATATTCAACTTGTATTTTCAAGTCAAGGCTGCCATGGTAACCAGGGGCAACCAGGCTTTTACCATCTGGGCCCTGAGGCTGTAAAACCCCCTACCTATGGAAATCAATGCATCAAAACTTCAGGAATCGTACAAAATAAGAAAATACATGTGTTTCTATTCTCGTGTTTTTTGTGGCCTTTACCCGACGGAACTGTGTCGAAGGAAAAAAATCCCCAGGCTGTAAACTTCCATTTGTAATCTATAGCCCATCCTAAACGGACCCTCCTCATTTCACATGCTGAAAGAAACGTGAACATCTGAGTTACCTATTGTACCTATTTCCAACATGTTTGGTTGTTTGCTGTGAAGCACTTTGTATCTTTGTTGAGGTGACTGCTAAATTAAAGGTGCAGTCTGTAAGATTTGATGATGTCAAGTGGTGAAGTTGCATATTGTATCCATCAGCTCGCCCTCACCCCTCGGAGCATCGGGGGGGAACTATGGTCGACTGCAGTTGTCATTAAAGCTCAAAAGATGTTTAGTAAGTCCACTCTGGGCCCAGAGTGGACTTACTTACTGAGGGTGAGGTGATGGATACAATACGCAACTTCACCAGTAGATGTCACCAAACCTTACATACTGTACCTTTAAGGTAAAGGGAGAAAATAAACTATTTAGGTGATTACAAATTCATGAAAATGTCAGTATGTCATTGTTTTGTAATATTTTTTTTAGAAGTGAGAAAAATGACGGACTTCTTACACTCGGCACCTTAACGTTTTACACCAACGACTACATTGATGATGATCATGACGATTGTTGTTATCGGTGTCGACATTCTTATTGTTGTTTTCATAATTATGATCAATCACTGATCAAAAAGTGGAAATGTTCTGGATCGGATCTCAGAATGAGGAAGAACCTGGAAAAAGCTTGTGTTTGTATTCCCATATCCTTGGATCCCAGTTCTCTTGGTGTGTTACTTTCCTTGCCCCACTTTTCCCGGGACTCCAGACACAAACGCACAAACACTAAGCCTAGATGTAAATATTTGTCTCAACAATGTTCTCCCTGTTATTTCCCTCGGTTTTTGATGTGAGCTCACATTACAGCTCCACGGATAAAGTGGTTTGCTGCCTCTCGCGGCTGTTTTAAGCTCGACATCTCAACAGTAGGGGGCGCAAGAACAAGGCATTCCGGACTCTATGTGCCATATGGGGAGGGGTGGAGGGGTGGTGCGTGGGTGGGGGGCGGCGGGGGGGGTGTGTGTGTGCAGGCAGGGGGGTGTAACTGATGAGAATGTCAAGATGTGACTGTGTCAGTGTGATGTCCACATGGGTGCAACATCACACTCGGGATGACTCAGAGTGATCAGGCACGTTCACGTGGAGGCATTTTCACTTTAAACAAGTCATTCCTCCACTCCAACCCCCCCCCCCCCCCCCCCCCCCCCCCCCCCCCCCCCCCCCCCCC
>JAFBJT010109080.1:83086-115565 GCA_016785325.1 Chascanopsetta lugubris
ACAGGTTCTCCTGCATGCTCAGAAGGGTGATGGTGAGGTGATGGATACAACATGCAACTTCACCTCTAGATGTCACCAAATCTTACACACTGCACCTTTAATAGAGCATTATCGGATGTTCCAAACTGGATGTCCGTGCTAGTGTTGTTTGTGAGATAGCAACGAGAGAACTATAAAGCCAGCCAGTAACCCGTCATGGCTGCCTCCACTCTCCATCTCTCACACTCACACCTGCCCACAGCTCATGAGTGGGTGAAGCCCTGAGCAGCTCCTGAGCCAGAACACCTGCATGCAGGTTTGTTTGTTTGTTTGTTTACATACACACCATTTATGAGCTATTGTATGCTGTTGCTGCTGTCAGAGCCAGGCAGCTCACAACAACAAGAAGACGGGCCCATATTAACACTTAATCACACATCCTACACTCCACACCCATGTGAATTCCCTGGGAAAGTGAACTCGGGCATTAAAGGGTCATTTTACACAAAATCAATTTGCCCAATGTCACTTTTTCATCAATATTATCTTCAGTCTGATTGTCAGAATTCTCCGCTTCTCCCCACGAAGTGAGACGTAATTGCATAATCCCTTACATTAGTCCGTCCTCCACACCAATAACAATTAATCAATGCTCTCGTTTGGACTCATACATGATAAATAATAATGATAATAATAATAATAACAATAATACATACGTTTTGCATAGCGCATTTCTGAGGACTCAAAGACGCTTAACATAGGAAGGACAAAGGCAGAAAAGAGAGAGAAATAATTGCCTTTCTGAAATAAATACAAATCATTTTGCACATCTGGATATCTGACTCTCAATTCTTTCCCACTGTCGTCAGGGGAAATGGACCCTTCAGTGCTACATGTTAAAGGAACATGTTGCTCAGCTTCTGGAAATGGCCCTCGTCCAATCAGACGTATATAAATGGCAGTGGCGGTGCTTTCCTGCCAAACGTTATTGCCCAATTTTCTGTGTCCTGTTCCCTCCCCCTCTCTCTCTCTCTCTCTCTCTCTCTCTCTTACTTCCTGTTTGTTCCTTCAGTGCAATTACAGGGGTCCACTCAGCCACTGTGGCTATCACTCATGCGATTACAGCACTGTTGCTATGGCAACCGCATCCCCTCCATCCTGTGACATGGCAGCTCAATGGCGGCAAGATGGTCTGATTAGATCCCCTCTTGTAAATCTCTAAAAAAAAACATGCGACTCACTGGGTGGCGGGTCTCGACATTCTCCTTCCTCCAGCGTGACATCATCGACGGCGATGTCTCCTTCTATACCTGGGCCCCGGACGCCTTCCAGTACCACCTGGAGAGAGGGACACAAGTATCATTTATCGAACCGAAGCACAGAAACCCAGAAGATCAGCACCCGTGCAGCGCAACGAGTAATCACACAGGGTCATTAAGCTGAATTGCCCCTTCTCAAAAAATAACAGCAGGTGGTGAGTGTTTGTCTCGGGTTTGAACGTCATAAAATATAAAAGTATAAAAAGCTGGTGGCGAAGTGCGAGCGGGGAGAAGGAGGAGGAGGACGAGGAAAGAGAAACAGACAGAAGTGCAGCTGAAGCTGTAATTATTTGGCGCGAGTGCAGCAGTAAAACTGATGGAGAATATTGCACTTCTATTTTTGCCACTCGCACAGATTCCGGCTTCCTGATGGCAAAGCGCGAGCGATATTGCTTTTCTCGATAGCGACGGATCCCATCTACTTCCTTTGCTTACATCGAGGCCGTGTGAAGTGCTACATCACCACGCGGGGCCCCCCCGAGCAAACTCACGAGCTCACCGTTCAAACCCAATGCAGAGGAAAACAACTTCGGTTTTTAGTTTTGGGCTCTCACCTGGAAGGACGACGTCGGGTGGATGCTTACTTTGGCCTGCTTCCAGCGGTCACCTTGGTTACCAGTTAGCGACCACACGGGACCCTCGGAGGCCGTTTGGCCCTTCTGCTTTAGTAAGGCGTTCAGAGATCCTGCGGGAAGAGGAACACTGCATAAACACACATACACACACGGACCAGGACCGGCAATGGAGTGTAGTGTAGTCTCCTTTTGAAACACCCCGCCGATGATTCCATTCATTCCAGTCACATTGCAGCGTGCCGCACACTATATTTGCGGGAATGACCGTAAACCTGTTGCCCTGGTTCCTCCCCGCCGCGCTCCAAACAACAATACGCCGCTATTCAACTAAAGTAGGTCAACGGCACTCAAGGTAACCAGTCTGTTGTCCCTGCCTTTCAGCATTGTTTTGTGCACGGACGTGTGAAGTACATTTGTGTGGTCAAAACAGCGGAGCGCATGTTCCAACACACTTACAGTGCGGCGGCTGACAGGTGCTGCACGTTCACACGGAGGCGTGGCTACCTGTAAATGACACACGATGAGCCGTGCTTCGTTTACCCAGTGATTCAGTGCATTGGTTTTTGGCCATTCTGAGCCTGTCTGTCTGGAGCGGGCTCTTCACTCCTGCCTGAGGTGAGGCAGGCAACAGTGACCGGTGGCAGCTGAGCGGACACTTACACGGGGGGGAACTCTCCAGGCACACGCCTCTGCCTTAGAACAAGGTTTTAATCATCTGCACGGTTCCTTTCAACCGAGCATCCACACACTCATTTGGTGAGAGAGAGAGAGAGAGAGAGAGAGGTTGGATGGGTTGCATCAGAAAAGCCTCTCTGCGGGGTATTACAAAGCAAAGAGTTAATGGTCTGTCTTGGTTCAAAGGAAACACAATGTAATACAGCTTGTCTTTCTGGAACTTTAATCCAAGGTGGTTGCAAATGAACACACTTGATGTAGTTGAGGGGTCAGAACTTTGCTTGGACTCCGAGCTGCATTGTTCAGCAGTGATAAGTGATGATGATGATGTCGACACATGGGGGAGTTCAAAGGTGAGTGCACATCGCTCTGCACAGCAGGACATTATATATATATATATATATATATATATATATATATATACATTTATATACACACACTATATGGTATATATATATATATAAATCATCATCCACTAGGTTGTACAGTACATGTTGAAGCTTCGGTTTCCTGACAGAGGTCTGAGTCAGCAGGTCAGCTGTTCTCTGGTGAGTCGTGCAGCTATGGAGTAACACACATCAGTGTGAGTGCTGCAGCCGCGCTTATGCTTAAACAGTGAAAACTCAAAGCAAATGATTAGTTGTGGTACATTCGCCCACTCGGCTCTTTTTTTTAACCCACGTAGGTTCATTTATATTTTTGGACAACATGTTGCGTATAAAAGGAGTCTGAGATGCAGGGAGAAGGTTGAGATCTGGCTCTAATCGTCAAGCAGAACATAAAAAAATTACACTATAAAAGTAAAGAATCACCCACATGGATTATGGAGGATTCTGTGGTGAAACTGTGAGTCAAATGGAATCTGGACTTCATCCCGACCTCTGTCCTCTGCATTTCAAATTCATGTTATAGACGTGGAGTCGAGCAGACATAAAGATTAACCTCAGGTCGTATGAATAATACAAAATAATTGACTCTAATGGGCAATTTGCAGTGAGACTGGCTCTGTCGTATTTCATCTTGCTTTCAAACTGTTTCTGTTATTTTCTGTCTCACCTACATTTGCCTCTGAAGCTGCACAGGGCTGAACCTCTGACTCGGAAAATACAACGTGACGGAAGCGTTTCAACTGAATTCGAGTATAACTCAAACAATTATAGAGAAATACAGTCACTTATCCAGACAGTAAAGTCACTGGCGCTGGATTCAGTGCTTTCCGCTTGTCTGGCTCCAGACTTTGATATAAAACTGTCAGATGATGTCAGATGATGACACAGAGAGCAACCGCCACAGCCCTCCCCTTCCTCCCTGGATGCACTTTGTGCTGGTTTCTGCGTTTACAATGCAAAGGGACTCTGTGTGTGTGTGTGTGTGTGTGTGTGTGTGTGTGTGTGTGTGTGTGTGTGTGTGTGTGTTTGAGAGCAGTTCTTTAGCGGCGTGCCAGGTGGAGCGGCATCCAAGACTCAAATCAGGTTAGCGTCGACACCGTGGAGATGCTCAGCAGGACCACCGCTCTGAAGTCAAGTGAATTTCACAAGTACGGAGAGTGGCACCTTCGCACTGACACGACTGATGAGGGAAAACAGCGGCGTGGACGAGAGCCACCTCGTCTCTGATGCGTCCTCCTCGCAGCGAGGTGCCTCATTACTGTACAACCCCCTTGAAATAACAGCACGGTGAGCGGTGTGCGGGGGGAACGCCGCCACCGCGCGTCCTCGTCCACATTCTCCCATCAACGCGGCGTACGCTTTCCCCCAAATGACAGCGCAACGTCCAGAGAGAGAGAGAGAGATGAGCTCCCGTACGGAACGTAACCTGAGGTTTCATCCACCGACCGAGTGTTTAGGACGCAGGAGGATTCTTGCTGAGCTGGCTGACTCACATTTTCTTTGAACTTATAGCGATGGAGGTGGTTCTGCCCGTGTCATCACATCTTGAGCTAAAAGGCATGAGATGGATTTTCATCTGGAGTGCCTGCCTTATTCCTTTTCTTTTTTTTTCTTTTTTTTTTTTACAGACACACCTGTGGCAGACACTTGTGAAATAAAATCAAAAGAAAAAAAGATGTGGGAGGTGGAAAAGATGTGAGCCTGGTGAAAAGTGAGAAACGGCTGCTGGAAATCTGCCATGAAGTAGTGAGGATGAGGGCGGGAGGTGGAGGGACGGAGGCGCGGCGCCGGCGCCGGCGCCACCCTCCTCGCTAATGAAAAGGACGAGTCGCTCGCAAGGTCAGGTTTAAAACAGACCCGCTCGCTGCTGGAGACTTAATCCCATAAACAAATGCGACACAGGCTCCAAAGGCAAACTTTGATGTGCGCTTCAGTAATTAAATGTGACCTTGTTGCAGGTATCCCCCCGCCAGCCAACTACGGGGGAGTTTTCTTTGAGCCCGTGCCACTGTTTCCATCAGCGTGTGGGCGACACTCCCTATTGACTGATTCTGGCCTTCAGCGCTGCCGTGCCACACGTTGACTGCGACTAACCTCAACAGCAACGTCCCCACGAGCGTCCAAACTCCCAGAGTTTCCAGAGGGCGTCGGTACCGAACAAGGAAACCGCGAGTACGGAGCGGTGTGGTGCAGAACACCGTGAGCCAACGTGTACCATACGGAAGGTATTTGTTCATTCTCAGTCTATAGAATATCACAAAGCAGCAGAGCGGACAGGGAGTCGGAATACTAAATGGAGCGTAGCTATAGAGGATCTGAGCTGGGTTTCAAGTCCTTGACATTTAGCCCATTCATCATAACACGCCACAGTCTGGGCACGGGCCTCACCACAGATGGGGAGGGCAGGGAAGAGAGAGGCTCTGGCTGGCGATCAATTTGAGCAAATTGGAAATGTCATGGCCTACTCAACCTCGGCAGGGAGCCGGAGGAGCTCTCATCTCCCCGCTGAGTCGCCTTCCGACGCCTCCATCCTTATATTCCCTCCTCCTCTCCAGATGTTTGGGTCCTTCTCCCACAGCTGGAAGCTTTCACACGGCCATTCCACCGAGGAGAGTGGAGAAGTGGCATGACACTAAAGGGTCAGTCCACACCCTCCCCCCCCGCCCCCCCCCCCAGATTCTTACTCCTGGTTTGTTGCTGGGTAGATTATCCTGCCGCACTTTAAGGATATTTTCTTTTTCATAATCAGCCAGATACTTAAATCAATGGAGGTGATGTGTGTATTATCACCCAGTGTTTCACCTCCCATTCTATTGGCCCATTCATTTCTATTTACACGAGGAGCAGGTCCTCTCTTCGGGGGCCGCCATGTTTTGGAAGTAGCCCAGAGTGGACGTACTAAACATCTTTTGAGTCCAAATAAGGAAGTTCTCCTGCATGCTCCGAAGGGTGAGGGTGAGTTGGTGGATATAACATGCAACCTCAGCTCAAGATGTCTCCAAATTGTACACGCTGCACCTTTAAAACAATGGAGGCGATGTGCGGTGCCCAAAATATAGGTCAAAAAATCCTGGAATCATTTTCTCATTTCTCATGATAAGCATGATGTTGATGATCACAAAGGTGCATATTCTTTTTATGCATACGACTGGGACATACATTAGTTTAGGACGTCCTCCTCCACAACCCTCCGTATCGTGTTTGCAGTAAATGCGTGTGGGACTGCAGCATGAGCTCCTCTGCACGGTTTCAGCGAGAGGGCAAGGTCACGACAGAGAGTCTGACGCTTCCATCACATGAGCTGGAAGTGACACGCACCATATTCAGAGGGATCTAATATCTCGGGACGTCAGCAATGAATCATACTTGTAAAAAGACGCATATTAAGATGTTGACATAGGAAATAAATGAGATCTTCTGGCAATGAGGGCCGACACTGAAATACAGTGCCTTGTTGCCAGGATGTGAACCGAACTCTCTCGTTCCTGTTTACAAAGCAGCGTGTATATACATCATGTCCTGCCTCATGCTGCTCTTCTCATTAGCGCACGCCACCTCTTGTCTGAATATCACAACAACAGCAGACCCACATGATTAATTGTGGTGGATGTGTGCGAGCTGAGAAACTCCTCTGGACCCATCCTCAATAGGATATGTCTGAAAATGGCTATAATATCTTCTGAACTCATTATGAAAGCTCACAGGGTGAACTGTGTTTACATTTCTCAGAAAAAGAAAAGAAAAGGAAATGTAATCCTGCAAGAAAAAAAAAATCTCAGTCATAAAAACAGAAATGTCCAAAGGCTGCAGTTTATCTCCAAATGGGCAAAACAGTCTGTTACTGAATGGAACCATCTGTGCACCAGTTTCTATTATTAATGCAAATAAGAGTCATAAAACAAGCTCCCGAGGAATTACACAAGGCTCACAAAGCAAAAATATGTCTCGCAGTGAATGAATGAGACGGAGAGGAGGAGAGGAGGCGGAGTGGGCCGGGGAAGTGGCAGCAGGTCCAGCAGAGGCTCGGAGCAGAAGGAGGGTGGAGATGGAGCTGATACCATCCACGTCTCAGCAGAATACCAAGGTAAACGCAGCCAAATGTTCACTGTAAACATTCTATCTGAGGGGAGAGAAGAGGAGAGGGGAGGGGGGGGGGGCGGGCTGAGGAGATGTCACACTTTCAGGCAGGTTACAGATCCAGTGTAATGAGCACTAAGTGACACTACTTGCTCGCTCCCTCTGTGCTCGTTTACTTTCATTTTTTTCTTGGGAAGTCAAAGTCATCTGTGGAAAGTATCGCTCTTAATTTGCGCGAGTACATTTATGGCACCTTTTGTGGTACATCAAGAAAACCAGCCCTCAGACAAGTACAGAAATGCAAAAACTGACAGCACAGTTCGGTCATCACCTTCACTGAGAGAGTAATGGCTTCACCCTGCTCTGTTTGTTTGTAAGTAAGATGACACAAAACAACCGAATGAATGTGGGGGTTGGAAAATATGGCAGGTGGCATGCATCGACTGATCGGGTGGGTGTGGGTCGGTTGTTCACTATCAATCAAAACTGTTCAAAGCACATCCCACCTTCCTGAAGGAGATGATGATGGAAAACAAACTTGAAATAAAGACATTTGAAAGAGACTTAGTTCAAATGTTTTCAGAGTCCTACATTTTAAAGTGTGACTCTACAATTGGACAGTTTTGCCTTCCTGTTCTCGTACTGTCCACCACTCCAGCTCCTCTTCATGTCCTTGCCCCTCCTCTGCAGAAAAGCCTACACTGCTCTAATGTGCGAGATGGCCCGGTCTCTTGTGATTGGCCAACTGCTCCTGGCTGATGTAGGAGGTGATGTCAGATCAAATAGGAAGTAGAGGACAAAGGTGTTGACAACAGAGATGTGTTTTCTTTGATATAGAGCGCCCCCTCTCCCATGGAACACTGAATTTGCACGAGAAATGCCACCTCCAGACGCAGATAACCCATCAAATGTCACACAGGACGGGAAAATGTGAAAAAAACATCATATTACTCCTTCAAATATGCACTTGTTTTTTTTTTACCAAACTTGTAGAAAATTGATTCTTAACCCGTGTCATCACTTGCAAACAAGGTGAAGGCTTTGAAATATTATGCTTGTTTGCATGTCAACATCAAATGTCACACAAGCTGGGCTCGGAGGCTGCCTCCACTGTCCTCAGTCACTTTGCGTGAGAGTGGAACCCCACAGGTCAGTGGGCTTTTTTTTTTTAAAAACGCAAATGTCAAAAGTGACATTACACCCGTAACTGCTGACAGAGGTGTCCACGGGAGAGGGGAATGCTGATGTTTTGGTTGGCCTGGGCAACAGCAAGTAATAAAGCAGGGTAAACATGATACGTCAACACACAGCGGTGCAGTGACCCAACACTCACGGCTGCAGCACAGTTAATGACTGGCTTTAAAAGACAGTGTGGGAGCTGCGCTGGTTTCACGGGCATTCGAGTGGATTTAACTGGCTCCTTTAAACGGCCGCGCATGAACACCGCCATTAGTCAGAGAAGCCCACCAATCGCAGAGCTCGGGCTGATTCGCTCTCAGAGGTTGTGCTGACCGCTGTGTGTTCGCAGCCATCTCCGTCCATCCTGAAACCTGTCAGGCCAATCCCAATCACTGATGTGAAATGGGGCGGGTTTGATTTAATGACTGACAGAGAATGTCCAGTCCAGGCACAGATCTGAAGCATGGCTGTCTCTATGTGATAAGGTCTGTTACTTCTGCCTGGGATTTATTGACGTGGACGCTACGAGAAACAAACAGCACGTTATAGATGGTTAATGCTCCTGTGTGCTCCGTCCCATGTTTCATTGATCGGATTGGTGGGTTGAGATCACCAATGTTTGTCGATGCCTCAGTGCCAGAACTGGGTCGACTAGAACTACAACTAGAAAATAAGGCAAACTTTGATGTAATCACATCTAGAATGACCTTTTCTATGACTGTTAATTCTTTTTACTTTGCTCTGGGTACAAAATACATGCTTGTATGTATTCACCCGAATCGAAATTACAATACTTTATCAATCCTTAACAGGAAATCTGGCTAATTAGAATCATCAATACAGAGATGAGAACAGTAATCCCACTAATGAACGTGCAGGTAGTGCGGACTGCCAACACACAGGAGCCATTCTGCCATGCTTCCTGCATACAGGTCATGAAGGGGGTGGATCCAATCCAAGCTGACATTTGTTCTTTATAATCTAATAACTCCAGGAGCCAAGACACCAATATAACCATGTAATGGGGCCCCCTGCCTGCCTGATGGACCAGTGCAAGACGAGGCCAAAACACAGATCCAGCACTTGAGCCCCTCAACAGTGAGTGAAGCTGCTGTTTCTTATCCTGAGATCCAATCTGCCTCATCACTCCCACATTCAAAAACCGAAAGCAGTGGGCGCAGGGGAGCTAGCCGCCCTCTGATTGGCTCCCCGCTGGAGGAAATTCAACAGTCGGGCGTGATCGGCACAGCAGCTCCTTCAGTCAATCTGCCATCTTCAAACAGGCCATATGAGTTTGTTATCTACATTCGGAGGGGGATACGAGAGCTAATGCCCAGGATTAGAGTAAACACCTTTGTAGGTGTTTGTGGAGAAAATGAGATTTCAATTGCGTGAAACATCTGACAGCGGCGTTCAACAAAATTTCGGCATGAAAGCACCAAAGTCCCGGCTGCGCTCAGAGCCACAGAGATAAAACTGTCTGGAAATGACTGAGATTCTGCAGCTCTACCAAAGACAAAATGTGCTTTTTTTTCTTTTTGCCACAGCATGACTCCTCTGTTTTTCCTCTAACTAACAACCACTCTCTCACACACACCAAAAGAAAACCCCTGTGGGACGCACACACTGTAGGTGGTGGACAGCAATTTCCAGAATCTCATCCCTCGGTTTAGATTTCAAAGACTGTGTGATGTCCCGCAGACGCTTGATGGCAGACTCTTTTTGGGAAAATAAAATTTGTTTCGGCTATTCCCCGTCTTCCTTTCGCAGAAAACCGCCGATGCGATTGGATTTTCACGTGAGCGTGGTTTCGCATTTCAGAAGCCAAATGCTCCAGAACAGCAACAGAATCTTTCACGAAGGAGAGCGATGATTTCTTCCTCATCTCTTTCCACGATGACTTCCGAGAGAAGCCGCAGACAAGGAAGCAAATAAGGAGGGGGGACGTACCTATGTGTTTTCCATACATGTGGTAGAAGAAGCCGAGGCAGTAGGCGGGCGGGTTGGTGATGCCGTACGGGTTCTTAGGTGCTACGTTGAAGAACGGGCTGACGAGTCGCGCCTGGTCCCCTTCCTTCCGTGGCCTGGACGTCTCGATGTACATGTAGTAACCTTCAAACGGAGACAGTGACACATGAGCACGCGTGGATAAAATCACACATGCAAGGGAATTGAGGCCAGAGACGGTGGAAGTTGCGGGAAGTTTTAGAATGCAGCCTTTCCAGAGACAGTCATCCATCTCACTCATCATTAGTGAGTCTCCAGAGGAGTGTGTTGGTGTGTTTGTTATCTGCAGAGACGCTGGTCTCTGCCTGTATTTGCTCATTTTCTTAGTGTTTTGTGGGACGTTTCTGGGTGGCACCATTTGGGCCAAAGAAGGAGCACGAGGGCTGAGGGTAAGACATGACATCACAAACAGGCAGGTACCCGAGGATACAACTTTGACCATCCCACAAATCCTGCATACCTATAAAATCAAGTTGCAATATATTTTCAGGAGGAACAACACTTTGTTTATAGTTTGGGGTGATTACGTTTTGTATTCATTTGTAATAGTAGTCATCCATTTCATGAGTTTTGATAAGAAGTCACTCACCGGTTCAAGAATCATATCCATCTACTCGTGGGTGTATCTGTCCCATGTGGCTATATTTACAGAAATAAGTAGCATTTCACTATCATTGTAAAATTACCATAAAAAGTAGAATCTTATAGGTGGGATCCTTCACAACATTTTGCCCATGAGGGTCAAAGTAACTCCTCAAAATGTAAATCCAAGTATATGTTTTTTTTAACATATATATTTTCAAAATCCATTGAGGCCTTCTTGAGTTCATGAAAAAACATCCTGCCTCTTGCCACTGGTGTGAAGGCATAAAAATAACAGTCCAAACAAAATTAAATCACTATATCTGCGGTAGATACAGGATACTTTATACTTTCAGGACTCTCTGCTTACCTTCACCAGACCCCACGGAAAATAAGAAGCCCTCTGTCAGACAGTGTTCAGGGTTAGATAAATGTAGAAGTGCCTTCTCCTGTTTACACCGACAATTGTTTTGCCACTGTAAACTCGGGGCCTCCTTGCTCATGCTCAGGTGCTTTCTCAGCGGCTCTGTGTTCGCTTGATGGAAATGAAACCTTCCATACCACAGATAAGGAGCTGGGCTTTCTACGAGGGACCGTTCCCTTTTTACTAATAGCAATAACCCGCGACAAACGGGCCGATAACAATGGGGTTACGTTCATGCTCCCTCGCTCTGACAGGCCTGAGCGGCGGCGGCGGATGGCGGCGAGTCAAACGGTCGTCTGATTGTGTCTGAGCCACATAATCTGGAGCCAATCTCTAACCTGCCACAGGCACAGAGAAGGTGACGGAGCTGGTGAGCGGCTCCATGGCCCTTCAGCCAGAATCAGATGGAATACCTCCCTCAGTTTAATCTCATATCAGATAATTATGCATAAAAAGAGGAACAGGGCTGCTGATGAAATATTGGACATTTTGAAGCCATTATGTGGTTAAAGCCAATGCATTATTTACTGCTTCAGCTCCCGCTGCTGGTGCCACGGAATCATATCAGACTCCAAAATTTCACCGAGAGGATTTCACATAAATCCTCTAATGGACTTGTTAACATTCAGTTTTGTTCATTTTCTCTTTGAATATAAAATACCTGCACATCGAAGTGAGGTATTAAAAAGGTAATTTTATGCAGATTTGTAGCGGTTTGAATATTAGATTATCTTGAAAACAAACTGGCACGGCTGATCATTATTTTAATTGCACGGCATAAAGTCAAAATTGAGCTCTAAAAGTTTTCATCTTGTTGCGATATTTCAAAAATGGCCACTTTTAGTGTCATGTTTGCCATGCAGGTACGGCATAATCAGCGCCGCTAATTTTACGGTGACACGTCATTTAGCAATTACATGATAATCACACTGTTGTGCCTGTGCACGCTGGGAGTTGCTGTATTCATGCATGGATTATATACGTATGAGACAGTGTGAAGTGTGTGTGTGTGTGTGTGTGTGTGTGTGTGTGTGGGGAGAGTGTGTAGCCTGCTGCAGATATAGTGGTGCTGTCCATTTGAATATGTGCATCTTACCAACTTATTCCCAGTCCAGCGAGCAGGTGCAGTGTTTGCAGTGGCTCACCGACAGAATTGATTACACTTATACAAACAGCTTGATTTCCTATTGGTGCATCGTTTTACAACAGATGACTCAGATAAAGAGATAAATGAGTTATTTTCTGCATCTCTATACAACATCTATGCTGAGCATCTTTTTACTATCCACAGTCATTTATTCCAGCCTATGCTGTGCAAATGATTTTAAGCCATATCGAAACATGTGCACTCAGGGTTTCCAAATAAATAAGAGATTTGGCACATGACTGGAGTGTTGTCAACACTGAATACCAAATGTCATCAGTGCAAAGCTTTAAAGGGGGATTATTTGCACCTGGGGTACTGAAATCAGTAGATGACAGCAGTCACTGGATGACTCATCCAACAAATCAATCAGCCAACCTTTGAAAAAGCCACTGATAAAGCTCTGTGTTCGACCACTTTGCATGTGTGTTTTACAGTATCAACACTCACAGGCGGGCGGTCTGGCACTGGCAATCCTCAGTTGTTTTTTTTAAATGGCACCGTTAGCATCAACTGTACTGGTGGAAAATGTCCCCTGTGAATGACCCATTTCTGAATATGAGAAACATCAGAGAGGAGACCTGACCATTCTGAAAGTAAACGTTTACTCTTCTGCCTTCCATTTGTACCCTTAACATTTTTTCATGTTCTCGCTTGGAGCTTTAAAGCCTTGAAGATCACTGAGTCACCATGGCAGCAGAGGTCTGTTGACACGTCCACCCACAGCCTCACTGCACCTGACTGAGCCCCGAGGAGTTGGACTGCACTTGTCGCTCCCGTGCGTCATCCTCAACATTATGCGTTTACAACTGAGCTGCGCTCGCACCTCACTGTCGTCACACATTCACACATTCACATGTGAGTTCTAATAAGTGCTGATGAGACACCTCTGATGAGTCATTTGAAGTTCCACTCTAGTTATTGGGTGTGAGTGTTTTTTTAAATTTTTTTTTACTTTGGTACCAGAGAAAAGGGGAATTTCTTACCCTGCTTAGAACCACTGCGATCACCACTCGGTCCAGTGTTGGGTGTGTATTTGGTGTCACGGGTGGCGGCGCTGTGCCGCGTCCAATCAAAATCGTCGTTCTTGTCCTGGGTGAACATGCAGATGGGCTCCTCCTCAAAGCTGCAGTGGAACTCTCCTGGAGAGCGACAGAGCACAACCGGGATCTTACATTCACATCCTTTCATATAGAGGATACACACCTGGCTACAAGCTGCAGTAAGGATATTAAACTAGTGGGACACCTGCTGTAAATTTATGAGTTTCTGCTGTGTGTGTGTGTTTGTGTGTGTGTGTGTGTGTGTGTGTGTGTGTGTTTGTGTCACAAGGGAGTATGCAACAGCCAAGACCTAATTACACCACACGATCTGGTGTGCAGGATTTCTAAATTAAGATTTGACCTCTTGCTGACTGGAGACGTCAGTGATTGCGCTCGGAGTGTTCTCACAAGACGGCAGGCGCCTGGCTTTGGATCTGAGGGGGTGTCTGCACCGTAAACTAATGATCAGAGGTTTACCATGACAAGCCACTGCTGAGGCATGATGGATAACATTCAATAAATTCGCCCGGACACAGTCCCTCCGTAAAATACCGGAAACTAAATATAAATAGCATATTAAAGTCGTACATAATTGGGGCGGCAATGGCTCAGCGGTTAGAGCTTTAAAGCAAAGGTCATTCGTTCGAATCCCGCTCAGACCCAGCTGCAGTGTCAGTGGCCCCGACACTGACACCTTTAATGGCCTGATGTGTATTGGTAGAAATTCCCCTGATGATCTGAACCCCATTTTTGCCCCCATGCCTGTGATGTCATTATAATGAAGCACAGAAGTTGCAGTACCACTGTTTGGCTACTACACCTTTCATGTTTGATTCAAAGCCACACACACACACACACACACACACACACACACACACACACACACACACACACACACACACACACACACACACACACACACACACACACACACATCTATGAGTTCAGTCCATGCTGCTTTTCTTGCTTGAATAATGAATCTGCTCAACTTTTCTTCGTCATCAAAAGTAAAACCATGACTTTATCGTCCTTGAATGTTTTGCAGCATTTCACTGGTCGGACTGGTTGTAATCAGATAGTAAATGGACTCCGCCTCCCTGCTTCTCTTTCACTCTCCATCTTCTCTGTGGTGGGTGTGCAGGTGGAGATATTGGGTGCCCCCCCCTCTCTCTCTCCCCTTCTCTCCCATTCCTCCCATGTTGCTCTCCACGCCCCTGTGACAGTAATTCTTAAAGCACTGGAGTGTGCAGACAGGGGAATGAGAGTGTGGGGCTGGATGCCTCTCATGGAGAAAGGAGAGTAATGGTTACTGTAGCATGAGGTTATGATAGGTCACATGTAGGGGAATGTCGAACAGTGAATACACTAATGAAGAGCTGGGAATAGCCGGAGAGGGGAAGTAGCCCAGCGACTTTAATTATGGGGTAGAGGAAAGGATCAAAACCTCGAATTAACTCATGTGACTGAGAAAGAGAAACACCTGACCAGAGGACAAGGTGCCGCTGAGCCGTGTCCTCAAAGAGATAGCAGAGAAGAAGCCCAAAGGATTTAGATGCAGGATGCAGGCGTGTGTTCTGATAAATATTCATTGATTTATTAAAACATAGCTGGGAGCGGTTTGGAGTGGTGACCTTGAGAGGAGCCGCTTTGACTCAGGTAATGGAGGTAAGGGTAGAGCGAGTCGGGGAGTGGGCGGACGGACCGAGGGATGGGAGAGGGCAGCGGCGCCTCCAGGCAGAGAGAGGAAGACAAAGACAAGGGAGGGTGAGAGCGAGAGGATGGGGAGGAGGAGGTGGTGGTGGTGGGAGGGGTGGGGTGGGGGTGGGGTGGCAGGGTTTGTAGATACTCTAAATGGAGTATCTACAAACCCTGTAGAGGCGCTAGAGGCGCCCCCTTCCATCGTGAGCTCAACAAAATGTTTGCGGGTAAGAAAGCTTCCTTCAGGGATCGGGATAATGATGTTGGTGATTAGGATGTTTGTTGTGTCGGTAAATGTTTGCCAGAGTGCGCAACAAAATAAACATCTATATAAATAAATAAATAAGTAAACCCCAACACACAAGGGCGGCACACTGCAGCAGTGATTAATCGTGCGCTCTCCAAGGTGTGAATAATGCAAATTTAAAAAAACTTTGGACAATGAGGTGCCTCGTAAACGGGGCTGAGCGGTAGCGTGCGCGTCGAGCCGGGCGAACACAAACACCACGTATCTCATGCAAATAGAGAGAGCGAGTGGTTGCGGAGAGACTCAAAGCGCTCAGCGCGTCAGGAGGCCCTGATGCAGGGCGACCCAGGATTCCTGAAGCCAAGCGTTATTTATCGTGCATTATTTAGCTCGGCTTCGGGAGGAGGGATCGTCCCGTTGCAGCGCGACACGTGGAGACTGGGATCCCTGAGGGACGTGCAGCCACTTTGAGTCTTCCCGCTGCTCTCGGCGACAGAAGGCGGCGGCTGTGCGGCGAGAGGTGCGAGGACAGTTAGGCGTTACTTACTCAGATGAGGGTTGATGGGAGCTGTGAAAAGAGAAAAGGCCAGGAACAGTCATTAGTGCAGAACACATTACATGTGCAGCTGTTAAAAATGTAAAGCACTCAAAGTGTCACACTTAAAACCAAACACGTTTTATCTCCTCTGCGCGCGCCACAGGTTCAAGCGTGTGGCCGCCGCTCCCCACTTCTCCTCCTCCGGCGGCGCGGAGCTGGATTAAAGTGCGCGTGTTGAAAGTTTGCTCAGTGCTGCACCGTCATTAAAACTAAATGAATGACGCCCGTGGGAGGAGCAGAAATATTACCCTGTGATATTAAAACACTGCATGCAAATGAGAGTGTGTACGCTCCATCTTCATCAGGCTCCACGGCTCCACAGAGTGCAAACTGATGGCAGATATATAAGAATCTATGTTTGTGTTTTAGCTTTAAATGAGGGATTATGGTCATTTCAGTTTTCGATTTTCTCATGTTCAGACCCGGGCATTTCACGGCCTGCGGCCACATCCGGCCCGCACCATTGCTCAATGTGGCCTGCGAGTACGACCTGTGCTGTTATATACATGAAGCTAGAAAAAGATTTGGCAAAATATGCTTTTATTTTGAAATGCTTCCGTTTCCTCTATGTGTGTGATTCTGTCATGCTTGATGTTAGCATACGAGAAAGTGCAGCTGCGTTTGGAAGCCTCCATTCCTAGTGCCTCCCTTCCCTTTTGTAGCCTTCTAAATAAGTGCCATTCATTTCCAGTACAATTTGCTTTTGAATTGAGTATTTGTCTGTATGTACTGAAATGGACTGGTCTACGAAACAGCACTCACATTTTTGAATAGAATTTTTTATTTTATTTTTTGTGCTGAAGGTAAAATTATTTCCACGACACACATGTGAGAATCACTAAGGATAAGATATGTCGTTTTCACATCCACTTGAGTTTCTTGATAAGATGATATTGATATAGATATACATAGATAAATAGCCCATAAGATGTTTTCAATAATTTCAAAGAATAATAACAAAGTTTGGCCCCCGGTAACAATCTGGGTTTCTTATGTTGATCCCCCTGGGAAAGCAAATAACCATAACTGTCCTAAACCAATGGAATGTGGAGATAATGAATACAATTGTGCTGCTCCACTTATCCACCTATTGTTATACTTCAGTTGATTCTCTTTGCATAGATTCGAATTCGGAGAGACAGAGGAAGGTGATCAGGGATCGACTGGAGACATCCAGCATGAGGGTGGGACCGTTTTGCTTATCACCATTACAGTTGGCATTCCATCGCTTGCAGGATGTTTCACTTGTTGCACAAAGGATCAAAAATTGATCCAGGATCCCGGTGCAGCCCAGAGAAGCAGAGTGAAGATGAGAAGTGGAAGCAGCAGGGTGCATCTGAGTGATGTGCTGGATGCTGAACGTGGAATACCAAAGTCTCGCTCTCCAACTCCACACTCACGAGAAAAGAACAGAAAACTCGAGGCGTTCATCTGTCATAAACAATGTAGAGATTACTAATCTGGGCGAAAGAGAGACGTGAGGAGGAAAAGGTGTCAGTGATCTGTCTCCAACTGAGATTAAATGTAGAAGACAGCGGGATTAGGACGACCAGCCTGACCACATTAATACGCTTATGGCGCGACTGCTTATCACGGCTGCCATTTAGCAGCGCTGCTGATGCTCTTGTCCAAGGTGACTTCCACTAAGCCTCTTTTATTCTTCCATCAGTAAATCAGACACCAAAATGAGTCATTAGCTTATGAGCTAATCACTTTCCTGTTAGATCCACGAGTCTTGGTGTCTGCGATGACATCACACACAACGTCTCTTTGCATTCTGAACGCCGGACCGCGGCTCGGCTCTTCCCATATTGAGCAGCGGCTGCAGCCGACGCACAAAGGTCAAGGGCAGCGCGCCGAGAGTTGCAACAAGCCAGTTAGCGGCCACTTCACTTTTTGCAGAGTAAATACCATTTAACCTGCCAAGAAGATTCATGGGCATTTTCATGATCGATTGCTGAGCGGCTGAATAGACGCGATACATCAGCCTTTACTACAAAACCATGTTGCTCGGTGATTTATGAAACCTCGCCGTTCATGTGGGGAATTGATTTTAATCCAACCAATTAAAGTGAGTAATAACAAATCATTCCTACACAGGAAAACATGTCCCGAGAAGCCTGGGAGTGATGGGGAGGGGCTGGGATTCTGCCCTTTTCTTTTCTTAAACAGAGCCTCAGGTAGTGGTTTCATTGTATTGTCGTGTGCCTCGTGGACATGTATGTACACTCGTGCACACGCAATGATGAGACAAGATATAAGGACACACACACACACACACACACACACGCACACACACACACACACAAACACACACACGCACGCACACACCCACTGGGGGGAAGATGAGGAGGAGGGAGAACAAACCGTTGCATTTCCAATTGAATCATGTAAAACATTCAGTGAAGTGCGACGCCGCAGCTGAATCCTCGCTGTGGGCGGAGGCGCCCGTGTGGAAAACACAGCCTGCGCAGCCTCACGGTATAAAAACTTTAATTATCTGCTGTGTCGCTGATTGTGAGAATACCTGCATCCCAACATATGCGGCTTCCCAGTGCACCTCCACCGGTGCTGCATCATCAAGAGAGGCGAGCAGAGAGAGAGAGAGAGAGAAGCAGGGAATCATCTGGGCTGCTGCAGAGAGATTGTTTCAGATGACGACTCGTGGCCCCCGGGCCTGTGAAACGGATGCGGAGTTTTCTTACAAAACTCTGCCTCCCGCTCTGCTCCCTCTCTACTTGCCATTTTCTGCGACTCTCCTCATCACTTCCTCCCCCCCCCCCCCCGCCCCCCGCCCCACCCCCCGCAACCCCTTTCTTTTCAGACTTTGGTTAAGAAAATATGTCTTGTTGTCAGTTTGTTACCTGCAGCCTGCCTCCGCTGACTCACTGCGCCCCAGTCCAGATGAATGCGTCTCCTCCAGCACTGTCTCCGCCCCCCCACTGAGGAAATCAAGCCGAGAACAGAGCAGCGCCCGGAGGCAACGCGACTACCGCTGTGCACGCACGCGCTTCTTTCCCCTTTTGAATGCACACACGCAACAATATAATTCAAGCCCCGATTTGGACCGACTGTAGTCGAGGTGGGAAAGCTCACATGGGTTCAAATGAATTCTGTTGTTGACTCAATCATTTTGCATTTTGTTCTTCACATGTTTTATGGCCTCAAAGGCTCCCCTCAAAAATCAGTGTGGTTCAAACATGGTTGAAGAACCCGTAAGTGGTGGCTTTAAAAAACATTTTCTCCTGTCTTAAAGGTACAGTGTGTATGATTGAGTGACATCTAGTGACGGAGTTGTATGTAGCAGCTCAACACCCCTCACCACAGCCTTATCCGTGTGGGAGAATCTGTGACAGCCTTCAGTTAACATTCAAAATCAAAAGCTGTTCAACTTGTTCATTCTGGGATACTGTGGAAACATGGCAGCCTCTGTGGAGAGGACCCATGCCTGACGTAAACATAAATAAACAACCCATAGAATCGGGGATATATACTTACACCTCATCTGATATTATCATTTTAGGTTATTTTTCTTTTAAATTTCTAGGTAAAAGGTAGAATCAGTGAAATAGTTCCATCTAAATATGCCACACTGCACCTTTAATGTTGCTGAAGTTTGACCCTGACAGCGTAAATAATAAAGTGTAGGATGGTTTGAAAAGACAAACAAGCCGCAGCACCTACAGAGTGGAGAAAGCTCAGGTGCCCGTCTGTCTGACGCCTGGTTTCTATTGTTTCAGCTGACGGGACGAATCAAACTGCGCGTTGACGTATGTGTCCATGTCTCCGTCCAAGTGTCCTAATTCTGATGGAAACTCAAAGTGAGCGCAGTGACCGTCAGAGGACAGTGGTCCGCGGAGGCTGCCGCAGATACAAACTCTGACTTCGTCTTGGCAGCGTTCCCCGACCGCTTGCCTGCGGCCGCATTACGAGGCGGCAGACAGTTACTTGGCCTCAGCCAAGTGTCCTCACACGCGACAGCCGCTCGCTATCTTCTTCTTCTTCTTCGTCTTTTTAAAGCAACCTCATATAATCTTTACTCTCTGATATTCCCATCCATCACGATTACAAAGGTCTGGCTGGGGGCTGTGAGAAAGGCCTGTGACGGCTTCATAGCGCCGGCTATCAACTGGAATAATAACGCCGTGGCCCAATGTAGTCCAGAGATCTTCCCCTCACGTCGCCCTGACAACAGCGGAGACGTCGTGGCGCTATCGTGCCGTTCAATCAAACTCTAGTTCAGAGGCTGCATTGACACCTGGACACGCCCAGACACGGCTCTGTTATTTACCATACCTTATCCTCTTCTTGCATCAGTGAGCATATGTCAGACATTCACACAAGTGAATCCTTGATGGAGTTCCACACGAATGAATATCAAGTAGATGAGAACTGAGACATCACTCGCGTTGGACATTCCCAGGGTGAGGGATGTAAGTGAACAGAGGACATTTCAAACACACCATTTTACCTGCCTTACATCTGTGTTTGTGTGTTTGCTGCTTTTGTCCCATTTAGCCATATGGTCATAGTTCTAAACGATGACATTATTACTGATCTCATTCTATTTGATTTGATTTGATTCTACATGCAAACATAATGCACACGGAGGCCATATTGCATCACTCATGAGAATCCTGGTGTTTTCCTCATGACGTGTGTGACCTCATAATTCTAATAATATTACAACATGTTGACGTATTTACGTTAAGATGATATCAGCAGCAGAGAAAACAATGTTGCTGTCAACTCTGCCAAAGGGGAAATGAAAGGTCAAAGGGTCAGTCAAACTCAACGAAATTTTAGAGTGAGATGGTGGGAGACAAAAAGAGACTTGTAGGATCAATATTGACTGTTGAAAGACAAAACGTCCAGAAACTGTCATACCCGTACTGCAAATACACAATAAAATATCCTTGAATTCAACGTTCAGGGTATACGTGCTACAAAAACAATACTGTCAAAAGTATTCTCATGTAAACTTTGATGGAGCCATGAATAAAAAAAAAACATTTACATAGTGTGGGACTCCACTCCTGCATTAGTGGCTGAATAATAACACTCTGACACCTTGACTGTAGCAGGGAGTAGGAAACATCAGGAGCAGAAGATTGTAATTAACATGACATTTTGTGGAATTCGACTTTAAGACAGGAGCCTCACTCCGCACGTCACCATGAGCCGCATGAAACTGGAATATTAAGAAGTAGCTGTAGAGTTTTATTGTGCCGGGCTGACAGTTTATAGGAGGCTCAGACAATAAATACGCCTTCATGGAGGAAGCTGTGGAGAAGAAGAAGAGAGGGAGGGGAAGCGGGGGAAGGGGGGGGACACACCAAACAGATGCTGAGTTTGTCACTTCTGCAAAATCTTTAGTGTCTTTGGGGCTCGGTGACACAACCATCCTTTATCCTACAGCCGGGGACATTATATCTCTTTTTTTCTTCTTTTCTTCACAGAAAAGATACGACGAGGAAACAGCTCAGATTCCCACCGCAGGACAATGACGTTTAAGCTAACAGCTCCCAAACTGCGTGATCATCATTTATTTCATGGGCTTGTTGTCTCTAAAGATGACACACACTCATTGTTTTTGCAGAAATGGCTCCTTGTGATGGGGCTGACAAATCCATTCCTCCAATGCTAAGACTTAAAAACCCGACAACCATTCATCATGATCTAACCTTTCCCATGATGCAGTCTGCTACATTGACGAACTGTTTTTCAAAGCCGTATAAGTTGGCCATGGGATATCAAACAGAGTCGGAGCGTGTGTGTCGTGCATCGACTCCGCTGAAAAGATACAGCAAATTGCAAATCTAAGCGGCGTGAAAACTTTCTTTTTGTGTTCATGTCGGTTGCTAGGCAACAGCAATAGGAAAAAGGTGGAGCTGTGGCAGCAAATCATTGAAAGCCTCCTCAGAATGGACAATCTTGTATCGACTCGGCCTTCACAGTCTACACAGCGGCGCTAGCCCGACACCTTTGTGGGCCACGCAGACCACGTCCACCCAAGGATGCTGCCTCTGCGCTTTAAGATGATATGCTCCAGTGACAGGCGGCGAAACCCACGTCCACCAATGGAAGGTAAACAAACACGCACTAAAGCTAAGGGGAAGTCACATTCACGCCCAATTTGTGTTGATGCAGCTCATGAGAAATGACATTCGAGTGTTGGGTTTTTGTACAAATTCAACATTTAAAGATTTGCGACTTAAAGGTGCAGTGTGTACGATTTGGTGACATCTAGTGGTGAAATTGCATGTTGTATCCATCGCCTCATCCTCACTCATTCAGAGCATGCAGGAGAACCTATGGTAGATCTGAGCTGTCATTAAAACTTACAAGTATGTCCACTCTGGGCTACTATAAAAACAATCATTGTGTAAATATACATTCATGGGCTCATTTAAGTGTGATGGGAACAAAAATACATTTAGGCGATCATGAAAATGTCAGTACGTAATAGCAGACAAAAAAATACTTAAATCTGACACTGCACCTTTAAAGAGAGAGAGATAATTAGACTACGCTCGCATGAATAAGAGGAGGCTAAAGGAAAGTAATCAAAAGATGTGTGACATAACGACTGAATCAAGTTGATACTGGCCTGTGAGAGTGGTGTGTTGAGAATCTTTTCAGTATCTTACAAAAAGTGACACTTTTGCACACGTTTGCAGTTTTCAGATGTGAAAGCGACTGTTTTTTTAAACACTGGAAAAACCCTCAGGCATGCTCTCGTCCTTGTGGTGAGATACACGGCAGCTGGGGAAGTCCAAACCAAACGGCGATGTACGGCTCACACACACACACACACACACACACCTGTGGTGGTTGGTTCCTGTCTGCTCTCTGTACGGCTACGACTTCGCTGTGCGGAACACAGATAAGCCGCTGAAAGTTGTCTCTGTACATACTAATTGTTTACAGTACACGAATCAACAGTATTTGCGCAGTTGGAGTACAAAGCTGCACCGAGCGCCCCCTTTATTCCCCTGTGCATTGAATTTTAGGAGATTACCACCGCGAAGCTCAAAGAACATGTTTTTGTTTGTGACTTTTCACTCTCCATACGGAAAATCCTGCTCGGGTTTAAGCGCCAATGGATTTGAGATTTACGAAAAAAAGAGGCTGAGCGCCACGAGTGAGTGAGTGTTGCTCCGGCTGGAACTTTCCCGTCCAACCCCGATCGATCCTCGGAGAGAAGGAGCCGAGCCAGACCGGAACCAGATGGGCATTCTGTCTCATTCTGTCGAGCCCAGCTCAAGTCCAATGTTTTCCCAGATTGAATCCAAGTGCATTGTTAAATGGAACCAAACATTCATCCCAGCCAACACGACGGGAGCGGCGATATCATTTCAAAATCTTCGATCGGCCCCAACAGGTGAGCTCTCTCTGCTTAGCTAAAGCGCGAGCATTAGCTGATTGGCCTTAGCAGCTTTATTCGTGCTTTGCAATCGTCTCCTCAGCAGTTGGCAACAAGTTGATGAATATAATTCAATTATGTTCTTTCAGGCAGCCACTCGATTCAACACGCTCACACTCGTGCCAAAGCCATTTTTCCTTGTAGCTCCCTTCAAACATTACACCTACTACATTCTTGTTGCTGATTTAAAGGTACAGTTCGCACGATTTCATGACCTCTTGGAAGTTTTCATGTTCTCCTCATTCCTCCCTTCCACCATATAGAAAAACCTAAGGTATCACTTTGCATTAAAACTCAAAGGGTGTTTGTTCATTCTGGGATACTGTTAAAACATGGTGGTACAACATGGCCGCCTCCATAGAGGGGACCCCCTTCTTGATGTAACCATAAAACGGCCTCATTCTCGGGAAATGAAAAGAACAACTTGCATATTCAGGAGTTAACAATCAATATAAGACATCAACATAATTATTTAGCATCGCATTTTTACAAAAAGTAATGAAGGTACTTTCTCCTCAATCTTAAACACTGCACCTTTAAGTCAGACTTGTTGTTCTGTGCAAAACATTGACACAAACACACACAAATATCATAGAACTTTTTTTCTTTCTCATCATGGCACAGTCGTTAAACGATGAACTCGTCAAGCGAAAGTTCATATAGAATTGCCTCCCCGCTCCCTGCTGGAGGAGATCATGCAGACGATGCTGGTCTGTTTCATGTGTCAGTCCTCTGGGACAAGGTGGATCCAGCTCAGACCCACATCAGCCTGCTGCAGGGACACTCTGCTGCTGCTGCTGTGCGTGGGAGAACAGAGGAGCCCTAGAGTGATAATTAGTCCGGTCTCTGGTCGGGCAGGAGATTCACACACCAGCACCGGCTGCCTTCTTTCCCCCTCTCTCCCTTACTCTGTTCAGCTCTATCTTTCGCTTTCTCCTCAGTCCAAACTTGGCTGCTTCCGACCCCCCCCCCCCCCCCCCCCCCCCCCCCCCCCCCCCCCCCCCCCCCCGCGCATAGCTCTGCTGCCCCCCCCCCCCCCCGCCCCCACCCCCCCTCCTGTTCCTCTGTCTTAATTAACCCAAATTCTCTTCACTTCTCTTTGATTGGATTCAATGCCATTCGATTTGGCTGCTTTAAGCACAGGCCACACAATATCACAATCATCCTAAAAGAGAGACAACGAGAGCGGAGAAACTTCACGTGTCCTCCTCTCGTTCCCAATTGTCTTTTCACCAGGAATGATGAGCTGCAGTGAGACTGAATTATTCACAACTGCAGCAGCAGCAACAGCAGCAGCAGCAACAGCGCAGCAGCAACAGCGCAGCAGCAACAGCGCAGCAGCAACAGCGCAGCAGCGGCGGGAAGAGTGGGTGATGGACAGAAAACAGTCTGACGGTTTGTTTCTCAAACTGCACGTCTCAAGTACCTGTGCATGTGTTCACTGGCAGTGCTGAGCTGAGCTGTGGACGGAGCTGTAGCTTTAGTATCTCTGCCGCTAACGTCAGCCCTCGCACCAGACGACTCTACCTCCATCTCTCAGCTATTTCAGACTATTTCACTGCTGTTTCACAGCGTTAGGAAATACACAGTGTCATCATGTATTCTCACTGCTGTGACCTGCGTGTCACACAGTGCCCATTCAGTCCCCTGCCTGTTTGTCAGCCAGTGTGTGGAGGGCATATCGTGTGGACCCTTCATCCAGTCTACTTCCAATCTGGCACATGTCGTGTCATGATTTCAGTCATTTTTGTCACTTAATATACAATTTTACAAAACAATGACATATGGACTTTTTTCATGATTTTTTTTTCCCCCATTGCCCTCATATGAGCCCATTAATGTATATTTACATGAGAAGTGTGTTCCTCTCTATGGGGCCTGCCATGTTTTTACAGTAGCCCAGGGTGGACATACTTAACACCTATTGAGTGTTAATGACAACTGAAGTCTACCATCGGTTCTCCTGCATGCTTGGAAGTATCAAGGTGATTGGATAAAACGTGCAACTTCACCTCTAGAGATCACCAGATCTTACACGCTGCACCTTTAAGTCGCAAAGCTTTGAATCCTGCATTTCAAAATAAGCCAACAATAAAAAAATATCCGCCTTGATCCTTGATAGTTTGTAGAGATGGATGTGTCATGAGCAGCAACGACACAAATGGGTGTGAGTGTGACTTCCCCTTTAGCTCTGGTCTTGTCCGTATAAGTGTTTGTTTACCTTCCGTCAGACAGAGGAAGAGCAGTTTTTAAACTGGGCACAAAAGACATTCAATATTTATGACATTTGAACAAACAGGTGACAGATTCTCGGGGGCAGAGAGTCCTTAGATGAACTACAGCAGTGGTCAGACAGCAACAGCCTGTGGCCAATATCTGACCAGCCGTATCATATCAGACTCACACAGACATCCACAGATCTGCTTGATGCAGTATCTTGAGCGATTTTCTTGGAATGTGCATTTTTGCTTTGTAGCAGCAATACTTTTGAATTCTGAGAAAGATGGTGCCAATTGTTCCTTACTCCTAACTTCTGTAGGTAAAACACAGTCAAATGTGAGCGTGTATTGTGGAAGAGGATGAGAACCATCACTGATGACAAGTAGCTGCAGAGGATGGTAAGAGGCCAAACAAACAGGCAGGTTTAAAAGAAGCTCTGCACTCGTCATTTCTAATTCAGAACCCATCCCTCGAACTCAATCCCATGTTACGTTAGGTTAAATATCTTGTTTTATCTTTGTGGTTTCAGGATAACGCACAGTGACATTTTAGAGGGGCGATGTGGAGCTTGGCTAGGGCAATAACCTTTCAAAAATATTTGCAGCACAGAGTCAGGAAAAAAAGCCTTTGACTGAAATTGGTTACATGACAAATACGCCAGGAGACAGCATCCTTGTGGGTGTAAGTGAATGAAGCACACGCTGACTCATCTCTGACCAGGTCTGTTTGCTCCTGCGACCCAAACCAGATGTTTGACTCATCGAATGCCTCCATGTCAGGATGAAGCACAGAGACAAGTCAGCCTTCGGCCCCCCGGTGCTGGATCGACCTGACTCAGACGGAGCGGGTCACGGGTTAGTCAGTCGATCAGCGTTCATTTAGATCAAAGTGATGAAGAGGAGGAGGAGGCGGACGTCAAACCGTCTGATGAGGACTGTGCGTGACTTTAATTATCATAATGACTTTTCTTTCCTTTCTCACCAGACCTGTCTCATTCATAATAAATCATCGTCACCGTGACGACTGCTCAGTGAACCTCGGGCATCCATCAGTGCTGACGAACACGTGTCATGACTCAGCAGCACCAACCAAAAGCCGGGGTAAGTTTGAGAATGAGCTGACCATCAACATCTAGGTTAGGGTTAGCGTGTGGCACAGTGAGGTCAGCGCTCCTCCCCCGTGTCTTTTACCAAACTACAGGACGAGATGATAAAAACGCCCTCTAGAGGAGGCTCAGGGCGCAGCACTCACCGCTGTAGGTGACAATGCGGATGGTGGAGTCACCCTCTCCGAAGCGAGTGATGGGGGTGAGACGCACTTCGTAGGATTCAGGCTTTATCAGCTCCGTCAGGTTGTGCGTCATGAGCTCCCCTTTGTTGATTGGTCCGTCCACAGGGATTTCCTGCTCCCACCAGCGCTGCAGCCCCATCTGGACGGAGAGAGATTTGAGTAGTTAACACAATAAATCAACAGATGTTCCTCCCACGGATAATTATTTAAAGATAACTGGGCCACACCAAGTACACAATGTCAACGGTGTCTGACTAAGAAGCAATCAGAAATAAGTTTTTTTTTCATAATGTTTAGCTGGGATTCAATCTGCTGAGTTTTAATGAGTCCTTTTTTTTTGCGTACACCTTCTGTTACAGAACATCTGGGCAAATCTCAGCTAGAAAAGTAAATTAAGAAATCAGCTTTTGAAAAAAAATGTTGAGCTGCAGAAATAACCAGTGAATTCTTCACAAGGTAAAATACATCGACCCACCAATTCCATTTCTACATCTCTCAACCCAAGTCTGAGAGTGAGAGTTCTGGCGGACTTGAACCCATGACCACATGTTGGTAGAGTAGATTCAGAGCAGGGCCGACAACGATGGATGAACTAACTATAACTCAGCACAGCAGACTGACTCCAGTGTTGTCGATGAGTGACTGTGTTTCAGTTTCTCCTCTAACACACAGCCATGTCCTGTCATCTCATCCTCTCCCGCTTATCCAGTATTCTGGGTCGCGGGGTATTTCTACCAGTACGCATAGGGCCCTTTTTGGGGGCAGGGGGAAGGGGGGTATCAGTGTCAGGGCCAGGGACACTGCAACAGGGCCGGAGTGGGATTCGAACCAGCAACCAGCTCTGAGCCACAGTCGGCCAACACGCTTAGCTAAAATAGCAATTGTACGGTAGCATATCGTTAGTTAGTATCTTTTCATTGTGTTGGAATGAAATGATTGGTGGGATTTATCAAAGCACAGGAGTCAAACTTGCCAAATGTGGCCCGCAAGATCATTTTATGTGGCCGGCGAGAGCTAAAAGGCGTAAGATTGTCTAAATATAAAAGTCTAAAGCAAACATTGCCCATGAACTCTCGTTCACACATCACACTTTTGTGTAGCAATATATTCATTGTGTTTACAGGTGTAACGTGTATGGGAATGCTCATACAATATTTGAAATTTAAATAAATAATAGATTAATAAATGACAAATCCGAGGACAGTTATTTAGCAAAATGTTAGGTAGTGATCACATTCAGTCCCACAATTAAAACCAGCCCCTTGAGAGCAACCACAATGCTGACGTGACCCTCGGTGAAAATGAGTTTGACAGCCTGACTTTAAACAAAAAGGTTGACTAGATCATTCAAAAGGCATTTCGTCTGATGGTTACAATTGTTAAATTGACACCTCCGGCGTGGTCACCCTTTAAAACCCCAAAACACAACAAAATCTCAAAACAAATCATTTGGAGTCCAGTCTGAGGGGCATCTCCTTCCTCCCTGCTGCTGATGACTCCAATAATCTACTAGCAGTCATCCTTTAACTTTGTTTCAGAGCCAAAGTCACCTTGACGCAAACAAAGAGAAGCCCTCATGTCACATATTTATCTGTGGCTCGAGATTCTGTGCTGCTGCAGTGGACTGAGATTCAATCACCGCTGCACATGAATCATCACAACAATAGGAATATCACGATGTGAGCCTGCGTGGGGACGATCTTCACAGGAAGGCGCGACCACAACAAATACGCATTCCTCTCGCCATCAGCGCACAATGTTCCCTCTCATCCGCCAATTAACCTCGTCTATAGGTACTTGTACGATAACGCCGCACAACAACAACATGGCTCCTCTCCCTGAGCCGCTGACAGCTATAGCTGCTCATTAGCCACATTTGCTTTCAGAGCCGCGCCTCGTCCGCTGCAGAATTCAAAGGCTGTTATTAGCATGCGGCTGAGATATTCTCATGTTTGCGGAGAGAGGGATCCTGCTTCGCTCTCTCCCATTCAGGACGTGCTCCGGTCTGCCGAGTACAGTGAGGACAACACACCTCTGCGCGCCTCCGTCGCTTAATCGTATTCTGCAACGCTTCCCGCGCTCCGACCGCGAGGAGACCTTGAGCTGACGGGAATGTTTTACGCCTCGTCTTTGAACAATGCCGAGCGCACGCGCCAGCCAACTTGTCTTTCCGTGAGTAAGCTCAGGTATCAGAGGAAGGGGGAAAATTATTAGCTCATGCTTCCCCGCGTCTTGTGATTAGACTCGGGCCCTCCGACATTCAAAGCAACAAAATGAGAGCTTTGCTGGGGGGAGGTGAAGGTGTGGGGGGTGGGGGGGGCTTTGAGAGGAGAGGAGTCTGCTGCATTTTATCCTTGAGAATCAGTTTAAGGGGAAGAGCGGCACAAAGACAAGTTACGGCTTCTGCATCACAATTAGTGACTCTACTACATGCCCTTCTCACAGGGGGAGAGAGAGAGAGAGAGAGAGAGAGAGAGAGAGAGAGAGAGAGAGAGAGAGAGAGAGAGAGAGAGAGAGAGAGAGAGAGAGAGAGAGAGAGAGGGAGAGAGGGAGAGAGAGAGAGAGAGAGTGAGTGAAGGTGTAATGCCAGTGGTACCGCCTGTGTGAGAACAATACCAATTATCTAATTACTTAAGAGTCTGGATGAGCCACAATTATGGGATGCAAGTTTTCATCACAGCTCATTTGCAGGTAAATAGACTCGTCTGTCTCTCATTGCCACTTGCAGATGTTGCACTCGTCCCGTTCCGTCCTGTCTACGTCCTCTGCATTTTCTCTGAAAAGGGCCTTTGAATTCCATTGACTGATAAACAGCATCAAATGGCCTCTACGTTTGCAGTTCTTCGTGTTTGAGTGCAGAAAAAGCACCATTTTGCCATTATTCAGTGGAAGTGAAAGCAACATTTCAACAACGGACTGTGAAGGAGAGATCAGAGAACATGCAGCTCCTGACTCCTCTGACTCATGTGATGTATTAGAAATGAAATCTCACTTTTTGGTGAGAGTGTGTTTGACAGTCCGGGTGATGTCTGCAGACTGAAGCCGAAGGTAATTATACACTGTTATTTAGAGGCTACTCAGAACGCATCACACTGTCCATTTAACACAGACTACAATTGTCTGTGTTCTGAGGTTTGTGTTTATGATGAAAATGTGATCTTATTTTTAAAGAAAATGAATGCATGCAAATCCAAACGTGATTAACCTAAAAATGAAGTAGAGCTGAACTCATTGAAAAATGTTCAACCTCACATGTATTGATGCAAACTGCCGAATACAGACTTCACCGTTCACAGGGGAGAAACTTGACTGGCAAAAGGGTATGTCCTTAATGTCTTTTTTATTTCACATTTTGTATTTGACATGTTTGAGATTTGAAAACACAAAATATAAATGGTAAAATGACTGACCAGAAATCAAAGCATTCGACAAATAAATACAAAGAAAGAAAATTGTGAGTATAAAATGTTTCTTTCCTTCTCTCCGTGATTTGATGCCAAACACATACAAAAAAATCTGCCTTTAGTCCTATTTAGCGAGCATAGCATCCGCTAATGTCACATTTACATTATCTGATTGATATTAATGTTTCATGTAGCCAGATCCCATCAAAGGATTCGTTGCAGTGAATCTGCTTACAGCCTTTTCATCATTTCCTTTCAGCCTCTTTAAAAGCATTTTCCATAATGACGGATTCCATTCGACATCTTCAGCTGAAATGTTTGTCATCAGCTCCAATTACATTAAACTGTTTGACTGGTTCATTATGATGAGAATCTGCAGCCGAGACACAAGTGAGATGTAATGTTGATCAAATATTTGTCAGTGGGCCCGGTCACACTGTGATGAAGGCATCACTCTGTGGGTTTGTGTTTGCTCTTCACATCTTCCTGTTGCTTTGTGAGATGAATAGAATGTTCCCGTTACTTCAGTGTGATATGAATCAGTGTGTAGGTGTCAGGAAGAAACTAAACGTTTCACTCTGAATGCATCAAAATGATGATGCTATCACAATGAGACCCTGAGTCACTAGCTACACTCTTCTTCCCTGCAGTTCCCTTAAACCCTTCATACCCTTCTGATCCAGCTCTTATAGACATATATGGAGTTATAGACATATATTGATGGTTGTGCTGACTCTAGCATGTTAATGATGAGATGGTGAAGCTGAACTGGATGTTTTCACGAGGATCTTGTGGTGGTGTTGATGGCACCTGTGTCCAATAGGACGTAAAGCTGTCTGCGTCACTCATCCTGCTCCTCATGTCGATAGATCTTTGCTTGTGCTGTATGTCGCTTTGGATAAAAGCATCTGCTCAGTGAATTATACGATTGTAGAAATGCAAGATCCAGTCCGTTTACTTCAGGAGGATCCTGATCTTCACCTCATCTCATTATTTATCCTGTAAACATCATGGACCATACATTCAATTCAATCAATGGCACAAGACCATTGCGCTTGCTTTTAGCTATTTGCTTTTTATTGCCACTGAATATGCTGTGTTGGTTGTTCCTGTATTGGGATTGTTGTATAGCTGTCTGTTTCTTTACATTCTTACTGTTGTGTATCGGCCTCTCATGCTGCCTCTTGGCCAGGTCGTCATTGTAAATGAGAACTGGTTCTCAATTGACCTACCTGGTTAAATGAAAGTCAAATAAAGTAAATTTAGCTCCATTTCTTTTAAATATGTTGTTCACATTTGGTTGGAGGTGGTGTGTGTTCTTGTATACTTTTGTGTATGTGTGTGTGTGTGTGTGTGTGTGTGTGTGTGTGTTTTGTGTGTCCCAGAGCTCCTGGCAGATGGGAGGCTCAAATGCTTGTCTTGGCAAACACCGCTTCAAACTCCACATGAACTAAAGGGAGCAAGTGATTCAATTGATTTCATGCATTATATCGCAATGTAAAAGAAAAAGCATGAATCACAGCTGAGATGTTGATTGAGGACAGCATTTAAGTCCTTAGATGTTTTGAATCATAAAAACTATAATATACAGTAGCGGCGTATGGATTTTTGCACTTTTGTTTTGATTTCCATTAATGGACGAATCCCAGTGCCTGTGCTCAATTAGACTTTCTGTTTACATCCCATTACCTTTCATTCTCCACATTTTCCCCACAGAGGCGGCGTGCCATATTGATTTAATTTCACTGGAGTGCCGCGGCGGCGGCGGCGGCGGGGGTTCATGTGGTTTTTTATGGAAACTTCAGCGGGATTGATCAAAGCAATAACCGGATCCAAAGAGAAACACAGGGATAATCAAAGTGTAACGTTATATATACCAGCGCTGATCCACTGTAGATAGCCCGTATATAATTAGCACGGCTCCTACTGATGTGCGTGCGCGCTCTCACTTGACTGATCAATTGAAAGACATGGAGCAGTGGGACGGGGGAAGACGGAAGAGTGGGAGGAAGCGGTTCCGAGGCGGCAGGATGTGAAGTTGAGAAAGTTACTTCTCGACGACGGGAGACAGCCAATCAAACTTGAGGACGGAGGATTTTTTTTTTTTGTTGAAGTAGTGGGCTGCAGTATCAAAACAAGTGCAGATGTCACACCTTTGCAGTGCTGGCCTGACAGGTGCAGTGATTTGTGTTTTGTGGTTCTC
>JAFBJT010109080.1:129706-141171 GCA_016785325.1 Chascanopsetta lugubris
CACGGATGACTCTTATTTTGAAAAGCTCTCTGCCTGTCGGCCGTTTACACAGGTGGCTCATTAAGAGTCGTATCAGCGCCGCACTTCACATCCACACGTATGAAACGAACACGACCTCTGTCTGACCTCAGCCTGTTTGAACATACCATCCAATCACAGCAACCCATCGTCCTCTTTGTTGTCATCATCTGTCGAGGTTTGTACGTGCGCATCATTAAGGGGCGTGGCCTCTCGAGTGACACCTGGGCTGAGCAGGTGCAGGAAGTAGGAGGAGTCAGGGAGCGTGTGATGTCATGGGCCTGAGTGTGAGGTCAGAGTCTGCTGCCTCTGAAAGTCTTGGTCTAAAAATACCTGAGGTTGGACCACAGACGATTCTCCTTCCTGCTGGACAAGGACTCGTGTAGGACGCCACATTAACACGCCGTCACTGTCTCTTCACACCATGTGACGCCACACGTGCGCGAGTGTTGGCTTCGAGTGAAGGTTGGAGAGTGACGCGCTGTAAAGTGTCTCAGTCAGAACAGGAGGAGGCTGCGGCCGCTGATCAGACTAATGATCCACATTATTCATGTGGATGTGTTTTATTACGCTGCGGCAGATACAGCTGCATAGAACCAGTGTGTGTGTGTGTGTGTGTGTGTGTGTGTGTGTGTGTGTGTGATGTATAATTTTCACCATGTTTAAGTGTTTTCACAGAAGCTTAAAAACCTCTCCAGACTGGCTCCAAATTGAACTCCTGTTTAAAGACATCACACAATTTCACTTCCTTATTTATGAGACATGTTGTAGATTTTATCCATTTATTTTGTCTTAATATTATTTTTTATGTTTAACGACCCTTTCACTTTGTTATTCTATGGTTATTATGGCTCGAAAATCTGCTGGAAAAGTATTCCCCTCCTACATCACATTCATAATATTGAAGTTCTGCAGCAAATTCAAAACACTGGTCCTTTAAATATGTTTATTGATCAATCCCTGATCTAATAACCTGTGAGAATGTAACAACACATTCTTTTCAATCATCAATGAAAGATGAGTCATTCCAGGATCGACTCGTTTGTCTGGATCCGATCCAAAAACCTAATGGCTTCTCTCTTGGCTCGTGTTTCATCCCTTCATTCACATTCTTGGAAATTCACTGAATGTTATTGGTTCCAATCCAACAACTCATTTCATAAACAAACAAACAAACAAACACACAGACGAGACGGTTGAATCTCTGCGCTGTCACTGACGACCACATGCGTTAAAGGCGCAGTGAGCAGCGTGTGGCTCCATCTAGTGGTGAAGTGTCCTTCTCTTCAAACAGGCTTCACTTCTCATTCAAACTCTACAGCTCTTTAGTTTGTCCATTCAGGGCTCCTGTACAAACAAGGAGGAGACACATGGCGCCCTCTGCTGGAGAGGAGCTGCAGCTGATGTCAATGTAAAGAGCTTATTCACACAATTCCAGACCGATGATGCTAAAACATCAGTATTCTATATTTCATTGCTGCCGATAGAAATGGAAATACCTCCACTTGAACCTCACGCACTGCACCTTTAAATCAGACTGGTTTACATGGCCGACACGAGAGGGTGTCACATGAGCAGGTGAGGAGGAATCACGAGGAGACAAGGTGAGATAATCATCGAAGGGCAGCGAGCGCCACCTTCAAAGAAACGACCAACCATCCTTCACCTGCCCCGCCCCTTTTCCTCCAGGAGGCCACGCCCCCTCTCCTCCAGGAGGCCACGCCCCCTCTCCCCCAGGAGGCCACGCCCCCTCTCCTCCAGAGTCTGACTGTCACTGAACACTACAGTGCAACAATAAATACTGTGCCTTTGATTCCACCTCTGATCAGAGCAGCTTCCCTGTCACAGTTCAATACTTCCTCTGATCTGACCCTCGACTCCTTCTGGATCGACTGACGCGTCGTGAGGTGAATGATTGACGGGTGAAACCTCGTTATGTAAGCGCCGCGTGAGTCAGCGTCAGTTACGCTCAGACGACCCGGGTTTGGCGCCGTGGTCGGTGTCGGACGGCGCGGACGCGAGAAACAGCGATCCTGGATCAGGGGGCGTGTCCTCCTGCATCGATCAGCGTTATGTAAACCTGAGGCCGACTCGCCAACACGGGAGCGTTCTGGGCTTTTGTGTCGTGGTGCGAGGAGGAAAATGGCCGCCACGACCAGACCTCCGCAGACCTCGTCTCCCACTCGCTCGCTCGCTCGCTTTGCTCGCTCTCCTGCTTTGGAGTCACTACACGCTTTTATGTGGAGTGACTAATGCTCGCTCTAAAGGGCCCGGGGTGCATCTCACTGTGTGTGTGTGTGTGTGTGTGTGTGTGTGTGTGTGTGTGCAAATGTTGTACACAACCAATCAGCAGGCTTACATGATGATGAGTCAGTTTCATGGTCGGCAAAAGACCGAGACCCACAACCACCACACACAAACGTGTGCGTGCACACACACGCGCACACACACACGCGCACACACACACGCACACACACGCACGCACGCACGCACGCACGCACGCACGCACGCACACACACACACACACACTTCATCTCAACCCATGCAATCGGTTTGATTTGTAATTGTGCCTCACAGGCGTCAGTGTGTATCATGACCCTGTCGATTCATGTGCACTTCATCCTGCAGGGGGCGCCACACGGGCTGTGCCCTCTAACAATCAACCATCTTTAACACATACAGCTGATTATCAAGTATTTTGAAAGACGCATTGGCCATGAGTTCAAATGTGTGTGTGTCAGCTGGAAGTCAGACACCTGAGTGTGAATCATTACATCTGATGTGCCCTGAATCAGAAGGTCGTGTGGTCGCAGCCCTGATGCAGGCGTCGTGAGGTGGGTGTTGTTGGGGGGGCTGTTACAGATCAGATCTATTTATACGGAGGGTGAGAGCAGATGTTCACTGTCCTCGTCTTCATGAGACTCCGCCCCCTCACTCTCCTGGTGTTTGAGTCAGTGTGAGCTCCTTCATCTCCTCCTGGTGTTTGTGTCAGTGTGAGCTCCTTCATCTCCTCCTGGTGTTTGTGTCAGTGTGAGCTCCTTCATCTCCTCCTGGTGTTTGTGTCAGTGTGAGCTCCTTCATCTCCTCCTGGTGTTTGTGTCAGTGTGAGCTCCTTCATCTCCTCCTGGTGTTTGTGTCAGTGTGAGCTCCTTCATCTCCTCCTGGTGTTTGTGTCAGTGTGAGCTCCTTCATCTCCTCCTGGTGTTTGTGTCAGTGTGAGCTCCTTCATCTCCTCCTGGTGTTTGTGTCAGTGTGAGCTCCTTCATCTCCTCCTGGTGTTTGTGTCAGTGTGAGCTCCTTCATCTCCTCCTGGTGTTTGTGTCAGTGTGAGCTCCTTCATCTCCTCCTGGTGTTTGTGTCAGTGTGAGCTCCTTCATCTCCTCCTGGTGTTTGTGTCAGTGTGAGCTCCTTCATCTCCTCCTGGTGTTTGTGTCAGTGTGAGCTCCTTCATCTCCTCCTGGTGTTTGTGTCAGTGTGAGCTCCTTCATCTCCTCCTGGTGTTTGTGTCAGTGTGAGCTCCTTCATCTCCTCCTGGTGTTTGTGTCAGTGTGAGCTCCTTCATCTCCTCCTGGTGTTTGTGTCAGTGTGAGCTCCTTCATCTCCTCCTGGTGTTTGTGTCAGTGTGAGCTCCTTCATCTCCTCCTGGTGTTTGTGTCAGTGTGAGCTCCTTCATCTCCTCCTGGTGTTTGTGTCAGTGTGAGCTCCTTCATCTCCTCCTGGTGTTTGTGTCAGTGTGAGCTCCTTCATCTCCTCCTGGTGTTTGTGTCAGTGTGAGCTCCTTCATCTCCTCCTGGTGTTTGTGTCAGTGTGAGCTCCTTCATCTCCTCCTGGTGTTTGTGTCAGTGTGAGCTCCTTCATCTCCTCCTGGTGTTTGTGTCAGTGTGAGCTCCTTCATCTCCTCCTGGTGTTTGTGTCAGTGTGAGCTCCTTCATCTCCTCCTGGTGTTTGTGTCAGTGTGAGCTCCTTCATCTCCTCCTGGTGTTTGTGTCAGTGTGAGCTCCTTCATCTCCTCCTGGTGTTTGTGTCAGTGTGAGCTCCTTCATCTCCTCCTGGTGTTTGTGTCAGTGTGAGCTCCTTCATCTCCTCCTGGTGTTTGTGTCAGTGTGAGCTCCTTCATCTCCTCCTGGTGTTTGTGTCAGTGTGAGCTCCTTCATCTCCTCCTGGTGTTTGTGTCAGTGTGAGCTCCTTCATCTCCTCCTGGTGTTTGTGTCAGTGTGAGCTCCTTCATCTCCTCCTGGTGTTTGTGTCAGTGTGAGCTCCTTCATCTCCTCCTGGTGTTTGTGTCAGTGTGAGCTCCTTCATCTCCTCCTGGTGTTTGTGTCAGTGTGAGCTCCTTCATCTCCTCCTGGTGTTTGTGTCAGTGTGAGCTCCTTCATCTCCTCCTGGTGTTTGTGTCAGTGTGAGCTCCTTCATCTCCTCCTGGTGTTTGTGTCAGTGTGAGCTCCTTCATCTCCTCCTGGTGTTTGTGTCAGTGTGAGCTCCTTCATCTCCTCCTGGTGTTTGTGTCAGTGTGAGCTCCTTCATCTCCTCCTGGTGTTTGTGTCAGTGTGAGCTCCTTCATCTCCTCCTGGTGTTTGTGTCAGTGTGAGCTCCTTCATCTCCTCCTGGTGTTTGTGTCAGTGTGAGCTCCTTCATCTCCTCCTGGTGTTTGTGTCAGTGTGACTCTCTCTCTCTCTCTCTCTCTCTCTCTCTCTCTCTCTCTCTCTCTCTCTCTCTCTCTCTCTCTCCCAGGTTACATGTTTTCAGAACCAGGAGGCCCCCTGTACAGGAGACCTCCACCACCTCCAGGAGCCCTGGGACTTATGCCTCCCCCTGGGCCCCTCCCACCTGGTCTTCCTCCTCCACATCTCAGGGGTTTCCCTCCTGCCGGACCACCTGGACCCCCCCACCCGTCAGATCTATCTGGTGAGTCGCTGGAATGTGAACCATGGACCACAAATACCTTCAACATACGCTCACGTGAAGGACTACGTCACTCTTTTATTTTATTTTTATTTTTTTAATGCAGATGGGTCGTTTAAGGAAAACAGCCTGGGACTGGGTGAACTTGAGCACAGAGAGGTAAACTATTTGTATCTTTTCCTCAGTATAAATGTTTAGAGGACAAAGTGTACTCTCCTCTCCTCTCTATTGATTTATTATTGATCAATTCATCTATTAACCGAATTCAGCGATGGCACCGTGACATGTACCTGTTTTAATCTCTGTCGTCAGTCGGGTCCAGGAGATCGAAGAACTCCCCCAGATGCAGATCCGAGAATGGGTGGTCCTCCCCCACTTGGAGCCCCTTTGGGCCCCATGGATGGTCCCTTCCCACGCAGAGGTCCCTATGGACCCCCACATCCTGATTTCTACCCTCCCAGGGGACCAGGGGGCCCCCCCATGCTGCCTCGTGAGCCGCGTTCACAGCACGATGCGCCTGCTTTCCAGGGGTCCTGACTGTGACTCGACTTTATGTCATGTGGTCTGCTTCCAGGATGGGCCCCTCCTCCACCGGGGGTGTCGTTCCCGCCTCGCTTCCCTCCAGGAGGACCCCCTCCTCCCCATTACGCGCCTCCCATGCGCCACCCTCCACCCGACGGCCTCCGCCCTCCCTCCGTGGGTCCCCCTCAGCAGAGCCGCCCGTCGCCGCCGCGCAGCCGGTCGCCAGAGGAGCGCAGACCCTCGCCCGACGACGCCATCTGACCCCCGCCAGATCGTGAGGTGACGCTTTTCTGGTCTTTCGGTTCAAACTCAGGCTCGTGGACGGTGGACAGGCGACTCTTTGCCGCTCATTCATATTAATCATTTCATGAATAGAGTAAACAGACATGAGGTTGCCGTCTGTCTGCTTCTTTCTTTCCACCCCCCCCCCCCCCCCCCCCCCCCCCCCCCCCACACACACCCACCACCCCCCCCTCCTCCTGCCCTCTTCCCCTGCTCCATCAGTCACCTTTCCCTCTGGTGTCGTCCTCTTATCGCTGAGTGACAGAAACTAGGTCCACGCTGCTCATCTGCAGCCCAATCTGCGCGGATGTGTGGCAACATCGCCATGTTTGGAAAGTGTGATAACGATCATATTTTTAATATGACATGAAAAAAATGTGTGCATGAATATGTTGTGTGTGTGGCAGGGTGTGTTTTCTCTGTGGATCTGGGCAGAATTTCAGAAACCCAGAGCCGTCGTGCAGGAGGATGCACTTCGTACTGTAGCCATTTTTGCATCTTGTTTTCATTCTCCTGGATTCAACTCCACTCAAATCAGATCAGGCCAGTGAGTCGATCCAAAATGATTCTCCCCAGAGGTCAACTGAGCGTTTTCTTAAAAATATAATGAATGCATAACAAAACTTTTCTGACTATCATGCAGGAAGTGGAGGACTCGGGACAGTGCTTTTTGATCTTGTTACTATGACTTGCGTATGAGCGATGCTTGAAAGACGTGGCCTGTAGAAGAGACCGTGGGTTTTATCGATTGCGACTCACAGTGTCACAGATTGCTGGGTTCAATGGACGAGAACGCCCATGTGAATTTTGTAAAAAGTGATTATTAACAGATGAATAAAGACTTGTCAAATTGACCATTTCTCAGTGAATGTACTGTGCGTAGAATTGACAGTCTTCAGTATTCAATCTAGATTCAAATTCATCAGTGACCTCATTTTGACCAGCTCTTGTAATAAACTCCATAACCTGATCATCTATGACAAGTGAAGTGAGAGACAAAGGCAACGGGTCGGACGAACACATCAACTTTGTCGTAGGAGTCAAACGTCAGACGCTGGATGATGAGAAGATCGGTTTGATTCCTTTCATCATCGTCATGTTTTAAAAAAACGGCATTGACAATGAGATCAAAACATGAATAAAAGAAAACATACAGTTACATGTTCATGGGTAATTTATCAAAGCAGAGACTTGAAGAGGTAGATACAGTAATAATACAAGAATATCCTGTTGGTTGGGATACTTCAGAATGTAACCCCTCCCTTCTGTGTCACACTTGGGAGCCCAAAACATGTTGATCCAAAATGCCCCTCATTTGTGGACCACACTGTGTAAGAGCAAACTAATGATGGGGTTTGATTTGCATGAGCAGGATCACCAGAACAAACAATCACTTTCCCGTGATATTTGGTGGAAGGACGAGACCTAATCCAAGAAATAAGAAATGACAAAAAAGTTCAAAGTGGATTCAGCAAACTGGGCTGAACCTGGAAATGTTTATTGTCTTTCTTTAACATACTTGATAAGGCATTCAAACGTTAGGGGAGGGGCTAAAAAGATCAGGTATCCCCCCCCCCCCCCCCCCCTCCGTCATAGTGAACGGTCTTTACCTAAGAGCTGTGACATTACGCCTGTTCTGCCATGTTCATGTTCATGACCTCGGGGGCAAGTTCAAACCTCGCCATTCATTCGTCTTGTCT
The DNA here is from genome assembly GCA_016785325.1 of Chascanopsetta lugubris. Lineage (NCBI taxonomy): Eukaryota > Metazoa > Chordata > Actinopteri > Pleuronectiformes > Bothidae > Chascanopsetta > Chascanopsetta lugubris. The sequence continues at coordinate 137,131 of JAFBJT010109080.1, forward strand.
GCACACAGATGATTAGAATCTCTTTTTCCTTAACTTGCATTATTATTAAACTCACTGTGCTAAACGGAAGTCATCACTGATTTTGTCACAAGCTGCACTGATGCAACTGAAGAAGAGTGTAGGCACTGCTGCTCCAAACTGTTTAAAACGGTACGACAAAGAATAATGATCGGTAATCTGTTGAAACTGGTTCACATAAAAAAGTACAAAAATTAAAAAAATCTTATGGCACAATGGACATTGTTCATATATGAACCAGTTTTTCCTCGTGTGTCATTGAAAACACGACCTGCTTTACAGAGACGAAGACAAATCTCAGCGCAACGACAGCGCGACGCGACGCGGCGCCTGGGACGTTCCGAATGTCACTTCCTGGTTTAGACACGAAGGAGGAAAACATCGTAATACTTGAATACTTTGATCTGCAAAACACAGCAAAAATAAACTAAGTAGAAGTATCAAACATCGGAATCCAGAGTTTGCGCAATTGTAAAAACATTAAAAAGAAAATAATGTGACACGAAGCAAGTTGACCACTTCAAGGCCACGAGTGTCGACTGAAGAACGAGCGCGTTTGTGTCCATGAGTAAAGACGGAAATACCAGGTTCTCAGAGGTTAATAACACTTTCACTGTGGATGAATATGTTCCATTTGTAAACAACATCAAAACATTTGACATCGATCATTTCAAAGACCTGAAATTTCAAATCTACTTTTTTTTTGAAAAAGCGCTTTATGACGTAAACGTTGTTATGACATGATGCAGGAAAACACGGTTGAAGAGACGCACCTGCTCTTGTTCGTTACCACGAGTTAGTTTCCTATTTAAATTCCACGCGTCAGGATTTTGTTTGTAATCACGCTCCTGTCACACCATGACAATTTTGTATCAGCAGCTTTTCCACCTTCGAAACCATTTTAAAGGCACAGTGTGTAGCATTCAAATGATTTACCTTTTGCATTTCCTATTATGTATATGTTATTCAATGTTCTCATTCGATCTCAAAGGGTGAGGTACACTCATATTCAGTTCGCTGCAAAGCACAACTTCTTCACAAAGAGGCCTCAATACTACACACTGAAGTTTTCAAATTGGATTTAAAAAGGCAGATTTAAAGTCTCAGCATCACATGTCGTTCTTCGCGGTTCATACCGAGTTTCATTTTAGAAGTAAAATCTTCATTTTGTTTTCCTATGTTCTTCACAGTGGGTTCCCGTTTCTACTCCCGTTTGTTCTTTAAGGGGATTCGAACCCGTGAGTCCTCGTTTTGTTCGCCTCTCAACTCAAGAGGCAGCTTACCGACTGGTGTCGCTGTGAGCTGAGCAGTGCAGTGGATTGTGGGAAGATTCAGACAAATGTTCCACAGTTTGCATTTTATGTGTATCTTAATGGATGGATGAATAAACAGGAAGGGTGTGTGAGAGAGTGTGTGTGTGTGTGTGTGTGTGTGTGTGTGTCTCAGCAGTTCAGTATGGGTCTGCTTCTGTCTGGTCTGAATGGAAACACGGAGCTGTCGGTGTCAGCCTTCCCTCTGTGGGGACCCAGCGTGGCCACAGCCTGGAACACAACACACACTGTTGGGATGATGCGAATACACCACAAACACACACACAGCTGGACACAAACACACACACACCTTTCTGATGGCTGTCCAGTCCTCAAGGATGTCCAAGTCAGGGAGCATATACACAATATATGGACGTAGTCCCGGTTAAGGAATGGACGTGGCTTTTCAGGGCGGGCGTGGATTCGTGAAGATTTAATTACACGTGTACTTAAAAGCTGCAGCAGCAGTAAAAGGATATCGGACACCACCGAGGGTCTTCTCCTCTTCTTGTCCGGGCTTAAAGCGTCTCTTCTCTTCTTCCTCCCCGACAACTCGTCGTTCCACAGCTCTGTTACAGACGCGTGAAGAAAGGCAGACTGGTCACGGTGTCCTGTCATTTCACACACTGTGCTTTTCACTTTCATCGCCATGTGTCGCGTGTGGTTGCACATGCGGCGCACGACTGTGTGATACCTGAATTAATGTCTATGCTGTGTCTGTCCTCCTCCAGTCTTCGGATCTTCTCCTCCAGTTCACTCTGGACCGTGTCAAACAGCAGCAGCTTCTCACTCTGAACACACACACGATCAAATCATGGAAAACACAGATGAAACAAAGATCCACATCAGCGTTCGTCAACACTGGCAATTGATAGATTTGACATGGCCAAAAATGAACTTTTCATTATTCTTATACATCTCACTTATTGTTTTTATTCATATCTTTGACATGCTGTTTATTTTGTTTTTGACTGTGTAAACCACATTGGGTTGCATTGCACAACATTTCTTAATAATACTTCTAGAAAGATTGGAAGTTATCAAAGTGTGTGTGTGTGTGTGTGTGTGTGTGTGTGTGTGTGTGTGTGTGTGTGTGTGTGTGTGTGTGTGTGTGTGTGTGTGTGTGTGTGTGTGTGTGTCCAACCTCCCAATGCTGGCATGCCGCCTGCATCTCACACTGATATTTGTTCTTCACAGATTCCAAACACAACTCTCTGTAGATGCCTGACAGATAAACAGACAAATAGAATGAAGACACCCACGAATAAATGTGAGTTTTGAGTTTGTTTGTGTGTGTATTTTGAGTTACCTGCCACTTTTGTGCGAACTTGCATGTTTTCCAGCAGCACTGCCAGAGGCTCCAAGTATTCCGCTGCCCGTCCTGCCTCCACCTCTGTCAGTTTGCTGTTCACTTGACTGAGACGCTCACGATACAACCTGGACACAGATCAAATCCATCATGGTACAATGACATATTGATCTTATTAAAAAAATGTTAAAAAAACTTAACAACAATCAGTGCTGTGCTTACTGGTCTTTGAGGTCAGTAAACTGTTTCTCCAGGTTGGACATTTCATCCAGACACTCCATCCTCCTCCGCTCACAGTCCTCCTCGTCCATTTCTGGAACAGCATCATTCCAATGTTGCAAAAATGTAGGCTTGAATTACATATTTATGCGAGTGACGAATCCACAAGTTCACAAGCATTGATCTCATCCCTGATACAGTGGTGTAAATGTAATGGTGAGGTTCTGCTAAATGTCTCACCTGAGCTGTCTCCATCCTCAGAGACAGAGGAGGTGTCCGAGTCCTCCTCCTCTGAGCTGGACACGTCCTGGTCCTGGTCCTCCACCTCCATATCGTCTGCTGTGCTCTCCTTCTTCTCCCGGTCGCGGTGCACCGGCATGGCTGCAAATCAACTGAGGACGGGAGATGTTAAGATCATAAAAAACAAACTCTCGTCACAGCTTTGATTTAAAGGTGGTCTCGGTGATTACTGAATCAGGTTTCAATGCGATTCAAAGGGAGAGAAAATCACCATTACATTTATTTCATCTAGTATTGTACAACTTCTAAACAGATCCTATTTTTTCGATTCATGCAAAGTAAAAAAAATAGACGATAAAAACTATATCTTCATGCTGCAGTTGCTCAATCCACGTAAGTACACAGTAGTCGTATTCTATTTATAAAATGAGGGGTCAATTCTGCTCCCTGAAAACTGTTATATTGATGTATGCGTCTTTATCAATTTTACTAACTGTATGGTGAATCTCTGAAATACAGTGGTAAATGATTACGTCAATTATCTCTGTTAACAACAAAGCCATTATGACACATATTGACTCTATCAAACGGCTTCAGAACAGTTGCATTGATACACGTGTAGTAATGTAAAGCAATGTCGACCCACTGGTGGCTGGATCGGTGTAAATAGAAAATTATTTCTATTAAAACGAAGTAAATAAAGAACAACCAAACGTCAACACATTGAGCTAGCACTGTGTTAGCATATTAGCAACTATAAACATTAAGATAGCAAGCGAGATGTAAACCAATTGTTTAAAAACACAAAAATGAAGCACGCGTTTAAACAATAACTCACAATACTTGGAGGAGTAGGGTGTTTTGCTAAAAATATCCAATATAAAACACCCCAATCGTGTTTTTCCCTCGGTTACTGCTACACTCGTGTCACAGCTAAGCTAAAAA
>JAFBJT010109081.1:7086-19372 GCA_016785325.1 Chascanopsetta lugubris
GTCTAACACCCGACCTGTGTTCAGGGTTCATTGTGCGATTCAGTCATTCAAACCAGGTTCAGAAGTTGTCTTGGATGTGAGTGGCCATATTTTCTCCGCTATATGAAATCAAATGCATAAATTATAGACCATTTACTCACAACGTCCTACAACCCAATATGGTTGCAACAAAATGGTGTATTGTTTTGCTTCTCACTATTGACTTGATTAATGTGCGGCCACTGTCACAGTATGAACAATAATGTAAACACAGTTTCTACTTCAAGAACTGTTCAAATCAATCTCTCTCTCCCTCTTTCTCTCTCTCTCTCTCTCTCTCGCCCTCCTCTGTCTAACTTCAGCTCAGAATTCAGACCTCGCAGACTTTGGCTATATCAGAATCTTTGATTTTGGTCATAGTACATGATTGTAAGACAAGTATGACTATTGTGAGACAGCAAAGTAAGCAGCTGACCCGAAGGTCTAATCTGAGCTCAGATTCACACTGTTGTGGAATCACTGCAATTTAGAAATGTTCAATGTTGAAAAGTGATTTGCTGATTGCAACAATCAATCTAAAATGAAGATGTTTTTGGATTTGAAGATATTTCTTCAAACAGTTTGGAGGTGCATCTACCAAGGTGGCCCACACACACGTCTTGGTGTTTCTGTTTGCAACAACTACTGTAGTTCTCCTCATTTAACTTATGAAAATGAAACATACGCAGCCTGTTTTTCAGATATTGTTTGTTTTTAAACCTAAACTACATTCAAACTCATGAATGGGCTTTTCTCCCTTACATCCCTCAGTTTGGCATTGATTTTATTTTGAAATGAAGGCATCATGATTGATCGGTATTTTTACGTGACCTTGTTCTGTTAAAAACATTTCAAAAACGAGACCTATTTGACCGTAATAAATTATATAACATGAACTTAGTGGCATCTCAGTGCTTACCGTTCACTCTTGTCATGCGACAATGTGAATTATTCATTGAATTCATTCCTAATGAGGTTAAGAACTCATGTCATTAGTATTGTATGTACATGTGGTCAGGTAAAAAGCGGCATCAGGAATGGTCAGAAATCCGTGTCCAAGTATCTTTGTTTTCCTCTCTAACACAGTGCAGGCCACATGTTTGACACGTGGCGTAGGTTTGGACGACATTTCCACATTCTTGTTTATACTCCACCAATTTATTTTTCACTGTGGACTTGGAAACAGAGGGTATATATACTGGAAACAAAAAAGGGAACTTCTACCTTTATACCATTGCAAAAGCTACAGTATGCTCAAAAAGTGTTGCATGCAAACTGGTGTCTAGACTGGATAAGCTGTTTTTTCTATCTAAGATAATGGATACAAAACAAATAACAGAGCCTTACAGCAGTTTGGAATCTGGAAAATGAAGTCCATTGACATTAAAAGCTACGGCAACATGTAAAATGCCATCTGTAAACGGTTTGCGTTCCGTGGTGGGAGCTCTCATTCCCCGGTGAATATGGGGTTGGCCACGGTGGTGGTGGCATTCTGGAACAGTGGGTTGTCCGCCTGGGAAAATAAGGGAAAATCCAGATTAACACAAATGCTCTTTGTGGATCAACAAAGTCATGTGGCAGATTCCTCTTTTTGTGCGTGACATTTCCTGCGATGTTTCCTCCCAGCAAATGAAAGGGATCGTTCTTTTGACTTAATTCTAGAATCAAATGTCCAGTGTTTGCAGGTTTTGGTAAAATAATTCAAATTTCAGAAATGTGATGTACTAAATTACAGAGATAAGTCTTACCTGAATTCTTGTTTTCATCACCCTAAAATAAGCCATTGAAATCTACTGTGGGAGGTCCTCTCTGTGGGCAGCCAATGTGGATGGTCATGAGTGGACAAACTAAACTCCTTTCCATTTCGAATTGAAGGTTACCGCAGGTTCTCCTACTTGCTTGGAGAAGGATGGTGAAATTACGAGTGTTCAGCTGTAACAGCTAACACCAACAGCCGTCACTAAAGTGTACCTTTAAAAAGACTTAAAGGTCCAGTGTGTAAGATTTGGTGACCTCTAGAGGTAAAGTTACATGTATCCATCACCTCGTCCTCACCCTCCTGAACATGCAGGAGAACCTACGGTAGACTTCAGTTGTCATTAAAACTCGAAAAATGTTTAGTACCTCCACTTTCACTAACATAAAACATGGCGGCTCCCACAGAGAGGACCCCCCTCCTCGTCTAAATAAACATTGAATTATAAATTCACGTAAATGTCAGTATGTCATGTATTGTAATCATTTTAGAAGTGACAAAAATGACCAATATATTACACGCTGCACCTTTAACCTTTGTGCTTTTTGACTTGACTTTCTAGTTAACCCTCATTGACATACAAAATAAAATAAAAAAAACACTTTCCTCAGATGACCCCCCCCCCCCCCCCCCCCCCCCCCCCCCCCCCACCCTCAACCCCACACTGCAGAGTGGGTCCACACTGAATAGCACCATCCAATCCAAACATGTTGATTATTACGAGTGGGGTTGGTCGCGGTGATGAGGTGTCTCACCTTTGCCCACTTAGACTTCTTCTTTTCATTTTCAAATTTCTTGAACTCTTTCAGGTCCCTCATGTAAAACAGTAGCTTGATGATCATCAGCAGCAAGATTCCAATGAGAGCCACAGATGCTAAGGAGCCTCCGATAATGGCAATGACGCTGGGTGGTTGGGGACAGTCTGGAAGAGAAGTCGTGAATCGGAAAAGGTTTTGACAAACAAATACGAGTAGGATAAAAATACATTGACTGGACTTTGCTTCAGATATGTGTGTTCTCTGTAGAACTTGACAAGTTATGTTACACGAAAGTTCGAGTCTCAATGTGGCTTTTTTTAAGTTGATGGAATGCTCTGTCTATTATTTTCAGCACTTAAATAAAGACAACTGAGCGTACTTCAAGTGTAGGGAGCTTTTGTATTAGTATGTAAATCAAATGATAACAAGTGGAAATACGATTTGGTGACATCTAGAGGTGAAGTTGCATGTTGTATCCATCACCTCACTCTCACTCCTCTGAACATGCAGGAGAACCTGTGGTCGACTTCAGTTGTCAAGAAAACTTAACAGGTGTTTGGCACGTCCACTCTGGGCTACTGTAAAAACATGGCGGCCCCCATAGAGAGGACCCCCTCCCCATGTAAATAAACATTAATGGGCTCATTTAGGGGTCATGGAAAAAATAATTATACATGTATGTCATTTTAAAGTCATGTAAATGTCAGCGTGTAACTGTTAATGAATATTTTTAGAAGTGACAGAAATGGCCAAAATCGTACACACTGCACCTTTTAAATGTAAGACTATCTATTTTCTCCTTCACCTGCTGAATCTTTTAGTTTTTACAACTGCTCAGGGTGTAAGAACACCTGCCTTTGAAAGGCAGTGAAAGTGACAGACCACCCATGAGAACATGACCTTTGAACTTTTGGAGCCTTCTCCGGTCCTCAAACGACAACTCATGGGCTCACGTCATCCTAACCCGAAACAACAGACTCTGAAATGGAAGCGCGTGTTATTCCTGGAGTCGTTTCGTGTCTTTCGTGCGCAGCTCACCTCTCTCTTTCAGGATTTCAGCCGTGTAGTTATCCTCCCCAACCAGCTGGTCCAGTCTGAATTTGATCCAGCAGCCCTTTGAGTCCTTCTGCACGCAATGCTTACTCGATATGGTGAATTCCTCCACCGTCCTATGAGAAGTGATATTGCTGCAAGCCGCGCTGCAGTTCTTCTGGAAAGGACCAGATTGAAAGCCGAGGCATTCGATGCAGTTTCTGCGAGACAACAAAACCATTAGCAATGAGGCGCCAAACCAAGGCCAGTTATTTCCTTCATTTGTGACAAAACACAGGAACGTTTGAATATATATATATATATATATATATATTCTTATATTGCTGTCCTCACAGTTTGGTCTGGCATGGGTCGGAGCAACCCAGACATTGCTGGCAGTGCGGGCGCTGATACCCCCCTTTACACTGGCAACGGTTGCACTTGCAGGTCCCTCTGCCGAAGCACACGGTGTCGTTCAGCGTGCGACAGCCCTGGTTGGACACCATGCACTGGCAGGCCGAGCCCTCGTAGCCGGCCTCGCAGTCGCACTTTCCACATTTGCACTCGCCGTGTCCTAGGGGATGTGGTAGAGGGGGGTCAGAGCGCGGCGTGCACGCCTGCAGACGTGGAGAATGAAGACGGCGAGCGACGCACTACCTCCGCACGGCTTGTTCAGGAACTTTTCGCAGTGCTCGTCCACACACTCGCAGAGGTGGCCGTAGTAGCGCTTCCCGCTCTCCGTGGTGTGGCACTGGCACCGGCCACACACGCAGTCTCCACGCCCCTCGCACTCGGTGCCGTTCTGCCTCTGGCAGGAGGAGCGAAGGGACCACTTGTCTTTATCGCCGATGGAACAGTTGCAGAACTGGCCAACGAAGCCATCGTGGCACCTGGAAACGTAACGGGGTCGTTAAGGCTCGAACCTCCCGTCCGCGGTGGTCCGCCTCCTTTTCACCGTGGGGCCACGTCAGAGCGACCAAGGGGCCGGTTTTAATTGCGGGACTTTGAACGTGATTACTAAACTGTCGTACGAATAACCGTCGTCATACTTGATTGTCATTTATTCAAAGTTACAAATGTTGTATATGCATTTAAATACATGTGAAAATGTAAACACTGATTTAGACTTTAGACAATCATTTGCCTTTAAGCTCTCGTGGGCCACACAGAGTTGGAGCCATGTGCTCTACATGAAATGAATCCCCCCTCTCACACGCACAAATGCTACAACACAGACGGATCATTAATCATACGGCTTATCAAGCAGGAGCTCGTGGCCCATTGGAATTCTATGAATGTGGTTCACTCTGACTGCTATTTCACAAATCCCGCTGAATATGGCAGACTAGTCCCTGTTGACGATTGATGTGTCAGAAACATGTGGAGCTTACCTGCAGACACCACAGTGAACCGATCCCGACTTGTTGCAGTAGGCGTGGTTAATATCGGTTGGGTCCTCGCACTGACAATCGCAGTTTGTCGATAAGCTCACGGTCAGTGTGTCTTTGATGCCCAGCGGTCTGATGGTGAACGTCTTGTTTACGAAACATGACATCGCCGTGACAGTGACCTTGAATGAGATCTGCAGACAGAGAGAGGAGAATTTTTCACGATCCAAACCAACAAAACCAAAATGAGAAAAATCCCAAACTAAAGTAATATCCTCTCGTCCTCATCCTCTTTTGAACTCGAGGCCAGTCGAGGTCGTTATGACTTGTCATTTCACCGCTGCAGGAATTCATCCCAAAGCGTGACGGTAAATCAGCATGGAAACACTTTGGGTTGCAACATGATTGTGACTTTTTGTTTTACAATGAAAAATGTGTCAGTAATTGGCTTATGAGAGACTTTCGTCGGTCCGACTGACTTTCATTTACAGGGTGTATAGGCTGTGTTGATACACAGGACTTTTTTTCAACACACACACACACACACACACACACACAGTACTGACAGGATAATGGTACATCTGGCCCGCAAGATCATTTCATGTGGCCCACGACAGCTTAAAGGCAAATGAAAAAGTCTAAAGCATACATTGCCCATGAACTCGGTATAGCAATATATTCAGTGTGTTTACATTTTTACATGTATTTAAATGTATAATACATTTGTAACTTTGAATAAATGATCATCAAGTATGACGATAGTTATTTTTAAATATGTCAGGTAGAAGTCCCGGAATTCAAATTCCCAAATTCCCTGGAGAGCGACCATCATGCTGATGTGGCCCTCGGTGAAAATGAGTTCCAACCCCCTGTCCTGGACTACTTTTTGATCCAGTGCCAAAAACCTCTTTCCCCAGGGCTTTTTCATGAAGCAAACAATGCAATAAGAACATCTGGGTTGGTTATTACCAAAATGATTGACAGTCCAGTCGCATCTAAGACCTGAACCAGCGCAATGGTTCAGGTCCATTGTACAAATTGTACAATGTTTGGGGATTGGTATGAAAACAAATGACTTCTATTGATAGAAAGGAACTGACCTCTTCTCCCACGTGCACATTGTCACAAACCCCTTTGCTGTCCTCTGCTGGGCCTGCGTTCTTGCATATCGGGGTATAGACAACTCTGAGCTTCTCTGGGAGATTGTCATGGGTCACGGTTACTTTGGAGGACAACCGCTGTCAGGGGGCCACGTACAGGAAAAACAAATATATAGTCAAAAGATAACCGACCAAACACAAGCAGAGAGTCAGAGGAATGGAGCCACGTACATTGTAGGCACTCTCAATCAACTGCACCACGTTGTTGGAGTCCGACAATAGAACTCCCACCTCTGATTTTGGGATCATTTTGGAGAGTTCCTGGACAAAAGCAAAGACATGGGGATGTGAGCGATCGTCCAGACGCGTGGTTGACTCGTTCCTCTGTGGGAAATGAAAAAGGTAAACCTACTTTGTACACTTCCACTGTATTTTCCGTCACTGCAAATATTGGTTGAATGTTGTTTTTGACCAGCTGCCGCGCCAGTTGTCCAACAGAAGGGTAGTCCTGCACACAAGCAACGAGTTGGACATCGTAAATGACATCCATGATACAGCGCTTTAAAAATGATACAAAATAATACAAAAAGTACAAAATATGAAAATGAATGGACTCGTGGCGGGAATAAGTCACTGTGTGTGTTTTGATATTTGGCACTTGGTCCAGTTACTGTTGATATATGAAGATACAAATCTTCATATGAGCACCAGGCGGTCTAACCTACGGCCCGTGGGCCAAAACCGGCCCACCAGAGGGTCCAGTCCGGCCCCTGAGAGGTAGAAATGACAGAACATGCCAATTTTCCGATGTAGGTAAAAGTAGTATCAAGCAAGCTGTGTTGTTGTTGTTGTTGTTTATATGTTATATTACGATGTGATTTCACTGGTCCGGCCTGTGAACCAAAATGAGTCAGTACCTCCTCAGAGCCTCTTCAGGCTTCAACATTTTCTATCAAACAAAAAGTTGTGAGGCCACTGTAAAACCATCAATCCCCGGGATGGATTGACGAGTTGAATTGTTTCAAGCGTTTTAAGGGCGTGTGATACCATTCTTACCATTTCCCTGCTCTTGACGTAAACGTTGTCTTCCATGTGGCACTGTTCGTCGTTGGGCTCCAGGATACCAGCCAGTTTCCCATCACCAGCCATGTGGAATCCATCGTCTGTGGTGAGTACGATCAGTCGAGTGCTGCTCTCCCTCCATCCGATCTTGTTCTAAACGACATCACGTGGGAGGCGCACAGCCTCGGCATAAGACTTTTCAGCGCTGTGAACTTAAGCCCAAATGTCATTATTGCCTTTGTCCACGTGCATCCGGGAATCTGTCCGCAACCACATGTAGCAGCGTGTGCGCCGAGGTTGCTTTAATTGCCGACTTTAGAAACATCACGGGTGCTGTATGGATCCATTTGGGAAACTCTTCCTTTTTTTCTATTCATCCATCTGTTATCGGTCCCCCATGTATTCTTGTTGCTCTACGCGTTATGTAATCGATACGTTTCCACCATGGACAGTAAACTTCATTCACGTACTTCATGGTGAGATTATCTTATGAATGAATGTCAACATTACGTCCCTGCTCTCCCTCACACCACAGACTCCTGTGTTTTCTTCTCGTTCTGTGAGCACCAGAGTAAGAACGTGTGAGTGAAACCTAAATCTTCACGTCAGCACAGGGTTTGCAAAGTGTAAAAATCACAGAAAAGACATCAGGCGCAATTTTTTCAATACAACATAAAAGTAGAAGGAGTTGTTGTCCTTTGTGACCTTTACCCAGTCAAGTACTTGTGCTTGCACAGAATGATTCTCTGGATACATTCTGTTTCAACAAGCGTGTTTCGTACCTGCCCGTAAGGTGCAGCCGTGTCTATGATGTGGTCCTTACCCCACATACAGCCGCCTGCATCATGGCGTCCAGACTCCCCTCAGGAGGGTCCAGGTTCCCAGAAATGTTCTGGCTTTTCACCTTCTTCCTGAACTCGTCCTCCAGCGGCGTCATGCTGAGCACGTGTCTGTAGCCGAACGCTGCCTGACAATACTGGTAGTTCTCATCGCACGGCTTCTGCAGCTTCTCCTTGTTGGTGTTGGTGTAAGGGAGAACTGTTTTGTCGACAAAGGCGCCAAAGCCTGTGGTCACAGAAACGGTGTCTCACTTTATGAGCCAATCACTGTCATTTTCACGAAATAGCAAGAATTGGTGGGGTGCATGGGAGTTCGCTGAGGTCCGGACGAGCGTAACGTAAACATACGCTGCATGTGGTAACAACCAACTTCATCTGTGACAGGAAGCTGTGCAAACAGGACAGAATCTGCATGCCTCGGTCAATGCGCGTGTTGTTTTTGATGAGCGGGGATTATGTATTCTGCATTCAGCGGTGATCATTGTGTGATTCACTTTCATCCATTGTCACTTCGGTTTTAGAGGATAACAGGGGGTTGTTTTATACAAGGTAATATGGTGTCGTGACAGCTGTCATTTAGAGCCTGTTCCCCTGTTTGATTGGACGCGTTGGTCGGACATGGAGAGAAGTGAGTGTGTCCGTTGTGGCTCATAGTAAATGATGAATGCTGTGAGCTCCCCTGATCTTATCCTTCATCCACATCCTGAGGCAGGCAGAGGTGCTCAAGTGGAGGGGAAATGCCCGTCTCCTCCCCTAAAGGTGCAGTGTGCGAGATTTCTGTCACGTTTTGACAGTGGCCCAGAGTCGACGCACTAAACATCTCCTCCGCTTTGACGACAACCGAAGTCGACCGTGGGCGCTCGAATGGGAAGGGTGGGGTGATGGATGCGACACCCAACTTCACAGGTCGATGGCACCAAATCGTACACATTGCACCTTTGAGCACCCTCAGGATGGGGAACGGCCTGCACTGGAGGGAACCATTTACAGGACTGAGGGCTGGGTGGGTGTATTCTAAACTGATCAGTGACGTTTGAGAGAAGAAAGATGATTTTGAGGGGTCACACCACCAAACTGAGAATCAGTACCTATCTGAGCGAATTCAGTGATGTTCTTCAGAGCGGCAAACAGTCTCTGGCCCAGCCCTTTGACGTTCTCCAAGTCATCTTTCATGGAGTACGACAGGTCCATCAGGTAGTAGAGATCAACTGGGTAACCTTGGACTCTTTTGAAGTAAATGTTGAACGATTCAGGAAGCCCTGTGAACGCAAGACACATCAGACTCACGTCAGCACACTGTGAGGAGCTCAAGAAAGAGGTGCCTGCGGTTATAACCTGACGGCGTCCGTGGCCCTTTAATGACGCGCACGTTGGCACGAACCCGTGCCACTCACCGGGCCGCAGTTTCAGTCGGATGCTCTGTGGAGCGAGCTGAACAGCTCCCTGCTCCACGAACGAGTTGGACAGCGGATTGTTCTGGATGACGTCGCGACTGTTCGGGGGGGAGATGATTTCCTGTTGTTTGCAGCCTTTTGCCACCAGCTGGGCCCGCACGTCACACCGCGCCGCCTCCTGCTCTCCAGCTTTGGTGAAATTCTACGAGAAGGATCATCAAAAGACATTCAAAGAGAGGGAGGTCAGACTCACGGCCGACAGCCTTTCGAGTCGGGTCCCGTTCCGTCGGCGCCGCCGATGGTTGTCATATTGTGGTACTTTGGATTGGAACGTAGCACACTGAGGCCCTGTGTCGTTTAGGGAAGCTTGTTTTTTTTATTTATTTATTATTTATTTGTTTTTTAATCCCCACTCTTCCTCTTCCTTCTCCTCCTCCTCCTCTACAACTTCTTGGTCTTTATATTCGTCTTATTTGTAATACGTAATAAGTCATAATGAGTCATTTGGTGTGAGTTGTTCCATGTTCGTGGCCAACAAAGCAAAGACTGTGGGGAATTGAGAGAAATGCACAGACTTAAAGGTGCAGTGTGTAAGATTTTGCTCATTTTTGTCAATTCTAAAAATAATACCAAACATTTTCATGAAATCATAATCACCTTAACGTATAATATTTTTCCCATTACCCTTGAACAAGTCCATTAATGTACATTTACATGAGGAGGGGGTCCTCTCTCCGAAGGCTGCCATGTTTTTACAGGAGCCCAGAGTGGACAAACTAAACATCTTTTGATGGAAACTGAAGTCTACCATAAGTTCTCCCATATCGGGGGAGAGAGAGAGAGAGGGAGGGAGAGGGACACACATGCAGAGTGAAAAGTGACTTTGACGCCCCCTGGCCTAGATCGAAGGTAGTGCCACGCCTCGGTGGCGGCCCTGTGTTCCACCCGGCCACCAGTGTGTCCCTGTGCACCAGGGACTCTGGGACGACCAGAGGCGCTCCAGCTGGTTAGGAGAGGGTGTGAAGCCCTGAGCAGAGACGGATATCGAATGACTCCTCACCAGCTGTTTGCACCACACACAGTACGGCCCCGATCTGATGCAGTCATCGCAGGAGTTGATCACCGATTTTGAGCAAACCTCCTCCTGTTCACACCATCCTGCAAAAATCACAACCTCCTTTGAATATTCTCACTTCATAAATTGCAACCCCCCCCCCCCACACCCCCCTCCCACCCCCCACACCCCCCTCCACCCCACCCCAACTGATAGTGGTCGGTTGGTCACTGCTTGCTTTTGGGCTGTATTTGAATAAGTGAATCACTCATTTCATTTATTTGAAATGAAACAGATGTGATACATTTCTGACCATTTGCCTTTTTCTAATCAAAGCCATTCAGCATTGTTCATCTTTGTTATTGTTTTGAAGGCCAGTTATAGTTCTGTTAACATCGTTCCATGTGAACCAGGATGAAAACATGGTCTGAATATTCTTTTTTACTGAGATCTTCATCTTTGAACCTTTGATCATCGACCTCTTCCTTTTTTTGATCTGCGATCTATCCTTTGAACAACCCATGAAGAGAAAATGACCAACTGTGTGTGAACATGAAGAATGACTTGATCATTCAACTGGAAGACCCACGTTAGTTAGTTAGTTGTAATGTGACATTTTGAATCTTACCATTTTCAGTCGTCAACAGGAGTAAAAGAACCAACACACAGCGCTCCATCTCCTGGTGGGAAAACACACAAAGACAAACATTTGTCTCAGAGCGACCAGCGACATTATTACAGTACCACAAACTGTCAGAGATCCTTTGGAGATGGATGCAGCACTTCCAACAAATCAAATAGCACCACTGTTCACATGTCGTTTGTGCTCTCATTCAAAATGTGGTTTGGATACTTACGCCGAGGAAGAATCAGTTCTGTTTGGAACAGCTTCTTTGAAAGTGTGAAATACAATACAGCCATATAAATGCTCTGTATTTATAAAGCACTTCATCGAGTCTTCGAGCCCCTCAAAGCGCTTTACAGCACAGTTCACATTCACCCAGTCGCCCAAACATTCATACTGTGCGGGAATCGAACCCCCAACCCTCTGGTCCGAGGACAGCTCCTACATGAATTCACCAAATCGCGTGTGTTGTCTTGACGTGCCCTCAAAGCACTGAACGCCACAGTTTGCATTCACCCTGTCATTCATTCACTGCGTCTATTGACAGTACCAACGTGGGGAGGGTGGGGCCATTGGTGAGATGATCAACCTCAACTGAGAGAGGTCCGGTCATTCCTGCCTGAAGATGGTCAGTAGGTGGCAGTGTTGGCCCTCTATAATGGGGTTTTCTCCCCTGACCCGAGAGTCTTCTTCAAAGTCTCAATGTGTGACGCTCGAAAGACAAAGATTATTCCTCTATAACCTGTGAACCATTTCAACAAAATCTCCCAGTTGATCCACATCTACTGGTTTTTAAACGTGTGTAGAAGAAGCGAGTCGGAACAAGTCCAGTCCGTGACGGAGTGTGGTTCTTAGGAGGGACCCCAACACCTCTCCTCCTCCTCTCTTCCATGGGAAGGGGCAAACACGCCTTTGGTGATCTTCATCCTCTGTTGGTTGGATTTGGTTTTGGAAACAACATTTCCTTCATTTCTCCCTCGGACCTGACGGACAAGTCTGACTCTGAGCGCCGTGTCCATTGACTGTACTGTCTCAAGCGCTTATCCGGTCGTCTGGGTCTCGGGGTGTGTCCACCAGTGGTGCATAGGGCCATTTCGGGGGGGGCATCAGTGTCAGGGCCAGTGACACCGCAGCAGGGCCTGAGTGGAATTCGCACCGGTGACCTTTGGTTCCGAAAGGCAACCGCTCTCACCACTGCGCCACTGCCGCCCTTTGACTCAATCGTGTTCGTGATCATCACTGAGGTAGAGCCGATGCAGC
>JAFBJT010109081.1:23225-30725 GCA_016785325.1 Chascanopsetta lugubris
TGTCTCCATGAATAGTCATAGTCAAATCAGATGCGATAGACCGGTACGATTACCATAAACAACCGGTCACCTCTGAGCACAACAGGGTTATTAATTAATCATCCAAACATTAACATATTCGATATATGGACCCCTTATGTGGGGCAGTGCGGGCAAACTGGAGGAGGGTGGGATTCAAATGTGCACAGTGCTGAACTTTACAGAATGAATCAAGTTTTAGAGGGAAATAGCTGATAGGACTGTTTCTAATGAAGACTATTCTGTCCAGTAGCAAATGTAAATGTATGCACTGTCCTGTGTTGTTGTGCAGTTACACACCTGAACCACTTGTCCGCATGAGGGCGGGGCTTAACGGGTCGATGATAGTGAACAACAATGGCAATCTCAATGGGGCTTGTTCAGATTGGGCCTCACATGATAGATGCACCACAAAAAGAGTAAACTCTACACGAACAATCTGTAGTATTGAGCGACACCTGGTGGTGTGAGCTACGTGTTGCGGGTGAATAGCCTTCACCTGCTCCTCCGTCCGAGCACGAGGGACAACCAGAGGAATTCTGAGTTCATCATCAAAACTGAAAATAGTCAGAGCAACTATAGAAGAAATTCAGTCTCTGGTTTACGCCCTCTAGTGTTTGAGCGGTGTAACTGCAGCCTATGCAACACTGACTGAAACACAACTACAAATGCTCGCATCCAAGCAGAGATTACTAGTGTGGTCCAGTGTGGGTCTCAGATGCAGAAGTATGATTCTGACTTCACACACTGCACCTTTAACTTTGTACATTAACACTTGTTATGGCTTCTCTACTGTGAGTAACTTGACCATGACCAGCAACATGAACATGGACACACACTCAATGTATAATCCAACAGGATTCATTGGGTGTCGCTGCTTATATTCCTGACTTTTTTCTTTTCAAAATAAAATAAAATACATTTAAAAAAAAAAAGTATAAGGATATATTCCAGAATAAAACCTCACTCCCAGAAAGAGACAGAATAAAGCAGCCACATCCGCTTTTTGAAAACGAGGCAGTGAGAGTCGGCGAGTTTGGTGCAAAGCCACGTGCACGCGTGTTCCAGCCCACACGTATGTTGCAGGCCTCATTATGTCACCGTCAGTAGATCCAGTTAGACATGTCCACATCCATTTCCCTCTAATGATGACGCCTCTAATCAGAGCAGGTGAGGCAGTAACGCGATTTCCATATATAACAAATGTCTTCCTCGCTTTGTGCAGCGCCGAGCATGGAAGTTCTGCATCGAGTCACACACACAGACACACACCCACGCACACACACACACACACAAACACACACACACACACACGCACACTCTCTCATGGGAACCAGCTTTTTGAGCCCTGTCTTTCTCTCACTTCATTTCCCCCTCTTGTGCACATGCATTCACTTATGCTGAGTACACACACACACACACACACACACACACACACACACACACACACGCCCAAGGTCACGATTTGTCTTTGTGCAATTAAATTCTCTACATACTTTCCTTCTTTCTCTCCACGTCACACACACACAAAAAGAAGACACACACTTTTCTCATGCACATAAACACACACACACACACACACACACACACACACACACCCACGTAAGATACAGTTGCATCACTGGTGAATTACGATGCCGTTCCGCGTTATTAAACATGACACTCGGCCCAGATAATGGAGCCTTTCTTCATCTCAATTTGGAAGGCTAATCTTATTGCTTTGATTAGCAGCAGCCTCATTTGCATATCAAGGCCTCCCCTCTTTTAATTCCTTCATCACAAATCCCTCCTTTATAGCTGCGGATAAAAGGAATCTATCTATATGTATCTTTCTTTAGAATCTTCTCTCCCTCCCCCTTCTCTTCCCTTCTTTTTCGCCCCCTCCTTCTCGTTCACTCCCCTGTTTTCCCTCTTTGCCCAGTTTTTCCAGCGTCACTTTTGCTGAGTCGTCTCCGTTTCTCTCCGACATGTACCTGGAAAACTTTGGCAGTTTGTCGCCATGTGATCGAACGCATGAGGACACGGTCAGTGAAGTAAGTTAGTCATTCACATTCGGTTTAGGCAAATGTTAAATTGCACTTTACTATTAAAGTGTAACCACCGGGTTACAACGCAACAATAAAATGCAACGGCTGAACTTTGCTCACACGTCGTTGCCGGGCGGGATGAGCTCTGCTCCGCTCAGGTTCACTGACATCTAGTGGTGCATTTTGAGATCAAATGTGTCCGCATGTGGCCCCTGAACTGAAATGACGTTGACACCCCTGATTTTGAAGAACCTACGGTAGCCACTCGTTGCTACAGAGGGGAGATGCTCCTAATCTCAAGATAAAGGGATCACTCTGTATATTATATATCAAGTATATTATGACTTGATATGTCATAATATACATTTATGACATATCAAGTTGCATGAAATAAAGTTGAAATGGAAATGTCCCTCTATCCTGAGCAAACCCCACAGTTACATCACACCACTGACTTGGTCATCGTCACGATCTGTCATTAAGACAGGAGCGTCGAATGGAGAGAAAAGTGATTTCAGTGTTTCCCATTTATTGGGCAAGTGATTCACTTGGAGGAATTTAGAGTGAGTGTGTGTGTGTGTGTGTGTGTGTGAGAGAGAGAGATAAAGACACTGTAGATTAAGTGCGTAGCCTCAAAATGGGATAAAACCTGGAGTAGGAGACATAAAGTGGTTTGAACATTATGTGGAAGGAAACTGCTGCATCATTAAATTTATATAGAGCAGAGGTGGGGAACCTTTTTCTTATCAGGGGCCGTTTCCCTTTTATAACAGCATTTACAGGCCTGACTTAACTATATATTAACACATAGACTCTGTATTTAAGAGTCCACATTATTCATGAATATGATTTTAACCTCTGCTACTTCCATACTAATGTTCGATGCGTGACTTTCCATCTACACTCAGGTCGTAGTTTCTCTGTGGCAGATAACGAGGACGAAACCAACTCTTTGCACTTCCTGGTTCGTCCACGAACGGGCAAAGAGGCGGAGCACAGGTGGAGCTGGGGGTGGGCCCACGGTGCTGTCGCATCATCCGCACAACGTACCAGATGTCGTTAAAAGAGGCCACGCCCCTTGATTCTGCCCAATGTCAAACTGCGAAAAAATAGAAAGTAGGCGGGAAAAAACAAAAGATAAATAAAAAGTAGAGCACATGTGAAATCTGATGAAACCAAATTTTGTTTGGTATTTTACTGCATTTGTTCACTTCAGTAGACTGACCCCCAATGTGTGTGTGTGTATGTGTGTGTGTGTGTGTGTGTGTGTGTGTGTGTGTGCACGCGTGTGTGGGCGAGAGCAGCAGCAGAGACACAGACCGTAAAGAGCAGGAGATAATGGTGTCTTTTATAGGATGTTGGCCAATATGATGTTTTATGTATCTATAAAGAGCTTCAAGGCCGTGTTGACTTTCCACAGGGTGTATGAACACTATCAGTGGTCTGTGCAAACGGCTGCATTGTGCCAGATCGAAGTAAAGTGCAGCATCAAAAGCTTTTACCTATTCACAGTTTGGCGGAATTGAAAGGCCGAGGTGCTTCAGGCGTGTCGCCACCTTAATGGACAATTTTCAGCATCACACTGTAATTCTGTTGAACGTGCTGCCGCAGAGTGTCGTTAAGGACGGACAACTTTTATTTTTTTTGTCGGCTGATCTCATTTAATCTGCCGCAACACGTTTACTTTGTTAGCAGAGGGAGGTCACACTGCACCTGACGGTGTAGTTTGTTGTGTTTCGTCATGAGGAAACCACACCAATTAGTGCTTCTTTTGTGGATTCTGAATTTTTCAACAGAAATGTACCTATTTATGTCGCTTAATGACTATTGGTTTAAATGAATACATACAAAAATATAAGAGAATAAAAAGGACAATAATGAAAGTTTTCTTCCTCTGTATATAGTTTTTCCAACAGTTGAAAACATAGCGTGTTAATAGCATATACACAATAAATGTTGTAGTAGAATATGTACTTTGACCCAGGTATGAGTCGTGACCCAACTAGTGAACCTGTATTCATTGATGATGCGTTGCTACACACACACACACACACACACACACACACACACACATATATATCATTATATTGTAACATTAATATTTAATATTGTGGTGATATCCTCTCCACATAGACTCATGATATCCTCAGGCTCATGTCATTTACGATTAGCTCCATAAAATGTGTCCGTGACCATGTCCTAGAAATTATCCATTTCCTCTGGAGTTTGACAAAAATGCCCTAAACACACATATATATACACACGCGCACACACGCACACACACACACGCACACACACACACACACACACACACACACACACACACACACACACACACACAGAGTGAGAGATTGGGGAATGTATTGACGGCTTAACGAAAAAATATAATCCTCATCATTAATCTCAACAGTAAACAATTCACCATAACCTTAATTTAACCGCAATTCACATTGTAACCCCCCCAGACACAGGAACCCCACCACATCCCATGATCCCAGGACACCAACCCCCAACACACACACACACACACACACTCACACACACACTCACACACACACACACACACACACACACACACACACACACCCTAACATGCTCACTGTACTGTACATCCTCATTCTCTGTGCCTCTGTGTATGAACCTCTATGTCTCCATGTTGCTTCAAGGTGCAGGATACACATCTGACTATAGATAGCAGCTTCATTACATTTTGCCTGGAGACTCAGAAACCAATCATTACACCTACAGATGCAGAGATACCACCTGGATACAGGTTCTCTGTACATCGCTGTGTCAGTCAAACACTGGATGAAGATTCCTGAAACTCTTAAAGGTCTGGTGAATCAAATATAAGTAAACATATATATATATATATATATATATTCTACTTATTTATTATTTTTTTGCAGAAAGTATACTTATATACATTTTGTATAGGGTTGTTCAAAATATGGCCCGTGGGATGACTTTATATAACAATAAACAAATAATTCTTTATTTGGTTTACGTTGGTTATATTGAGAAGAGACCTTTTCATTTATGAACCAGTTTAAATTTTGACGCAAAGTATTTTCATTAAATACACACGGTACTTTTTGCACTAAAAGAAAAGGAAACATTTGAAGTTTGTTGTTATTTATGAGTCATTATGATGTGATTTTACTGGTCTGGCCCACATGAGTCCTTTTGTGGCCCCTGAGCTAAAATGAGTTTGACACCCTCATAACTCACGATGGAAAACAATCAAACATGTGTAGATGCTAATCTCTGAACAAAGACTCAAGGCCTAGGCCAGGACCTTGGGTAACTACGTGAAGATCTCACTCCAGATGAGACCATTCACAACATAAAGATAACACATGACATCAAACCCCAGGATTATTCTTTCAAACAAAGTTCCTTATTTTATTTCAGAGTCTCCACCAGCGGCGGCAGCAGTAAAAAACGCAGGATGTGACCATAAAGCCATTGCGGGTGAGTTCATTGACCTGGAGGTCTGCGCCGTGAGCAGTCAACGTTTTACTCACTGCCTCGCGGCTCCATAAACGCCGGTTTTGCGCTGGTTATTGGCCCCCGTGTCGCAGCACTCGTAAGATGATGTTGTCGTCATCTTCGGCTGTAATTGCCCTCTTGTGTCGCCACATGCAGACGAGGGAGGCGGCGCGCGAGGTGCGCTATATAAGCAATCGGCAGTCCGGGTCCCGGCACCTTGCCTGCTCCTCCCCCTCAGCTCGCCTCATTATCTCCTCCGCCCGCCGACTCCACCAACAATGGCCTTCGCTGGAAGATGGGAAACCGAGTCCCAGGTGGGATACGATGACTTCTGCAAGCTCCTCGGTGAGAACGCGCGCTCTCTACAAGCGGCTCTACCCGCGTTCGACCCCCGCACCCGCCTCACTCTCCTCTCGCGCTCCCGCTGCAGGTATCCCCGATGACATCATCGAGAAAGGCCGCGACTACAAGCTGATCACGGAGGTCACCCAGAGCGGCAACGACTTCTCCTGGAGCCAGATCTACCCCACCAACGCCACCGTCACCAACAAGTTCACCGTCGGCAAGGAGTGCGACATGGAGACCATCGGAGGGAAGAAATTCAAGGTAGGAGGGAAGGAGACGAGGAGGGAGGGAAGGACTCGAGGGAAGCGGAGGGGAGAGTGACTGTGAACCCGTGTTGTTTTGCAGGCCACTGTGCACATGGAGGGGGGCAAGCTGAGCGTGACCTTCCCCAACTACCACCACACGTCTGAGATCGTGGGAGGGAAGCTCGTGGAGGTGAACACACACACACACACACACACACACATACTCACACCGTCATGGCCGACAACCTGTTGTATGGTGACCACAGGGATCAGCACAGACTCTGTTGTTTGTCTCTGAAGTTACAAAAAAAAAACTCTCTCTCTCTCTCTCTCTCTCTCTCTCTCTCTCTCTCTCTCTCTCTCTCTCTCTCTCTCTCTCTCTCTCTCTCTCTCTCTCTCTCTCTCTCTCCAGACCTCCAAAGCTGCCTCTGTCACCCTGGTAAGGACCAGCAAGAAGGTCTAACGGCTGCCTGACCTTTGACCTCTGCACCAGTAACAACAGTGACCTCAGAACGATTGCAGTTAATAAACTACAGTAATGATGCAAACATGAACCTGCGTTTCCATTCGCGTTTTTTTTCAACATTGGAAATTCCTCAGGAGAAAAGTAAAGAAAATAGACCGGGGTTGTTTTGTGTTACATGCAAACCCAATGCGATCCACATGAGTGTAACACGAATATCACAGTGACTGTGTGTGTGTGTGTGTACCTTTGTACCTGGGCACCATTTTATGAAGTCATTAAGCTTCTGGTCCTGCAATAACAACAGAGGATTCTCAAAAATATGGATGCAACAAAAGAAACATCTGAGGGCTTTTACTTTGAAATGAATACAGAAAGTGATTATGTAAATATCCCCGGTGGTGATGCACAACACATATCTTTAGGGTTAAGGTTAGGGTTATGGACACAGCGTCCATGACATCACCCATGAGGCTCGTAGTGGGCGGTTCGCTTGTTGCCATCTTCATGACAGTATGATGTTTGTGTTGTTGCATGCGAATGTAAATATTGTGCCAACATGAACTCCACGTGCAGCAGGGGTGAAAGGGGGAAGCTCATGATGGGATGTTCCACCAGTGCCTCGCGTAAATAGCTCAGTGGGGAGAGACTGAGGGAGGGAGGGGGAGAGGAGTGGAGGGAGGGGAGGGGAGGGGAGTGGATTGGAGGGGGGGGCGGATCAGATCAGATCGGGGGATGGGGATGAGGATCAGCCGTTGGTGACAGCTGAATCTCCCGCTCCTCTGCCGTCGCCCTGCGCCTCCTCCTCTTCCCGCGGACAGTCACTGGGACCGGGACCCATCCTCCACCACCACCGCTGACTCTGACTCACTCTGACCGCCCCTGGGTGCTGCCGAGCCGCTTCGTCTTC
>JAFBJT010109081.1:35725-57785 GCA_016785325.1 Chascanopsetta lugubris
CAACTGACGTGACCGCGTGGTGAGGCCGCCGTCCTGTCCGGCATGGAGCAAGATCTGAGGACGGGCCTGTCCGTGTGGGCCATCATGGCCATCGCCTGCAACTCGGCGGTGGGCGTCCTCATCCTCATCCTCTTCGTCATCCTCTACAAGGCGTGCAAGGTGCCCGCGCATCCGGACAAGGCGCCGGTATTCACGGCGCGGCCGCAGCCGAGGAGGGCGGACAAGTATCTGTTGTCCGCGGCCTGACCGGACCGGCAGGAGGTGGAGACGCAGGTCATGGAGCCCGGTGGAATCCGCCACCCGGACGCGACTTTCCCTTTTCTCTCGTCTTGCACTCTGCTCACGTCCCCTCCACAATCAGCCCCGTCTCGTCCGTGAAAGCCGGGATATGAGCTGAAAGCGTGAAGAGTTGTGGCAAGACCAAATAACAACAAGCGCGTCCAATCCTCTTATCTCTGCTGCGCGTCGCCGGGACTGTCCATCTGTCAGTCTTTTCTTTCCGCACAGGCGCGGCCCTGATCTCCTCCTCGATTCCTCTCCCTTTCCATCCCTTCATATGACAAGGATGAGAGGATGAAGAGGAGGAGGAGGAAGAGATGGAAAGAAATGTGGAGCATTGGAGCGGGAGCGTTTGGGGTGACGGGGCTGACTGAGTCCAAATGAGGAGGAGATGATGTGTACCTGTGCAGCTCATGAGCAGCTTGTTATGTGGATGGAGGGAGATGCTGCTGTTAGGCGTGTGTGTGTGTGTGTGTGTGAGAGTGTGTGTGTGTGTGTGTGTGTGTGTGATAAAGGGGGAAGATATTTGCTGGGGATGATAAAGTGCAGGGGAAGAACCACTTTGATGTGTTGTTTACGGAAAAACGGAGCTGGCGGCCACTATTTGACAGTTTCCTTATTTGACGTCTCTGCTTCTGCCGATTCCACCGACTCCCACGGGATTAAAAGCAGCAGCGTGAACGCTCGCCGTGTCCCGCCGTGCCTCCCTTTCATCCGGTGAACTGCTCCAAAGAAAGTGCAAGGCAGTAACTGACAGCCTTCGACAGGAAATGATTGAAAACCCTCCACTGCACAGTACGCATGTGAATATTGTGATGGACTGCAGCCACACACGGTGAGAAATCAAGATTGTTTGACAGGTTTAACCAGACTGACAAAACGATGAGTCAGTATTTCCACGTCACGGGAATAACCGCAGCCGCATACATGTTTTTGTCTCATACATCTCAAATTTGTGCATTTGAATGTTTTGAAAGGGCTTTAAAAAGGTTTTGTAATTTTGCATTGGATTAAATCATCTCTAATCTCAGGTATTGTCGACTTTGAAGTTTTCATTCAGTGGAATAAAAAATATGTTGACTGTATTTCCTTTGTTGTTCTGCTTTATTTGTTACGACTTCTCTGGAGATACAACTTTGCTAATGTCCCAAAACAAACAAAATTGGAGTCGATTAATTCATTGAAATGATCTTTTCATTTGATGCATTTCTACCTTTGATCTTATTATAAATCATATCTTCATTTACATTCTATCAAACTCAATAAAAGCTTTGAAATCATCACTCGGGACAGTTGGAAGTGCTGGCATACACATTCATTTGAATTGATCAATGTGGAACATGTTGATGTGACCTACATCCTGTCAGTCAACTACAAATGTATACTGTTAAGCTGCCGAGCAGCGTCCAATCAGAGAAGTGGGAGGAGAGAGAATTGCTACTGTTATGTTCTTTGAGCGACAAGTAGACTTTGATTATTACGACTAATTATTTCTCTCTGCACTGAAAACACAAAGACTAATCAGCTCTGTGCGCACTAATCAAAGCAACTGCAGTTTCTTTATATCCCCGTGAGGGATGCCCACAACAGGTTCTATACAGACATACCCCTTTATTTATTGTATGCAATATGAATTAAAACACTTTCCTTACATTTCCGCCTTGGGGTTGCAAACTTACGGCGCACGGGCCAAAACCGGCCCGCCGGAGGGTCCAGTCCGGGCTGCGAGATGAGACGACAAATAAATAGTACGTTTTCAATAAAAGTGACTGCTACTTCAATTTTGTGCATCGGGGGAGTGCACACAACGCTGTCAATCAGTTGTTGTTGTTGTTGTTGTGTATTGGTAATTATGCTATGATTTCAGTGGTCCCGCCCACTTGTGATCAAATCGGTCTGTATGAGTTTGACCCCCGTCACTCATCTCATAAGACGAGGTGTTGTTATGTACGTTTAGAGCGGAGATCTCAGCTGCATGTTCCCGTGCGGGTCCATGTGTGTGTGACAGAAGCAGACATTCATGCAACAGTAGTTTACTATGGCACATACAAGGCACCGGGTATTGAGCTGTTGAGATGTAATTGCAGAAAAAGGCTCTACAGCAGTCAAGTGTTTAACTGCTCCCTTTCCATTTATCTGCCAGTTCCTTTCTCTCTCTCTCTCTCTCTTTGGCTGTCTTCCTCCTATTTGTCTCTCTGTTCCCACCGAGCCACACCAGTGCCAGAGCCATGCAAAGTGGCCAGCGGCACAGATCCACTCATCGACCGCACGGCGAGCAGCTCGCTGACGTCGGGCCGTGAAGGTCAGTGCAATGCGACTCGCACAGTTTATGAACCACAGCACTGGTCTCAAAACCCGTTTCCTTTCCTACATAAGATCCTCCTTTTCCACACATGCGGTTAAGTGAGTTCACTAATCGATCCATCTGGCCTCACGCGGCCTCCCTCAGTGCTCCATC
This sequence comes from Chascanopsetta lugubris, assembly GCA_016785325.1. Lineage (NCBI taxonomy): Eukaryota > Metazoa > Chordata > Actinopteri > Pleuronectiformes > Bothidae > Chascanopsetta > Chascanopsetta lugubris. Next base: position 38,463 of record JAFBJT010109081.1, read on the forward strand.
GATCCCTGCGCCTCAGGAGAGGGGAGCAGGAGTCATGTTTGGATGATGTTTAGTGTGACTGGAGATTAAACCCAGCTGCCGCTGGGCCAATCATGAGCGGGCCCGTCCACGTGAAACCATCACGCAGCAGTAAAAAAAACTATTACCCGGGTCGTTCAATGGTAACTGAGACGGAACAGGGTCACTGAACTCAATATGGCGTTATGTAATGATGGGTTCAAATATTACAGACAGAGAGATTACTAATGAACATATGAAGGGCCGGTAATCTGCAGCTCCATCTGCACCAATGGAGCGGTTGTGTAACTCACATCAGAACAAAATGAGTGTGTGTGTGTGTGTGTGTGTGTGTGTGTGTGTGTGTGTGTGTAAAAAGAAAAGAATCTTTTCATATATTTGACTCTTGTGTAGGTGCAGAATAAAGCGTTTCAACTACGTGTATATGTTTGCTATTTGAAGCTGTGATTAAAGTTGCAGTGCCTGAGATTCAAGTGATTCTATATCCATCTCCTCTGGCGCAGATATAAAATATGTTGAAGATGAATAATCGCCTGATTTTAAGAATAGCCGTTTACATCACAGTAGAATGAGCCCTATCTATTTTCAACAGTGGTGGGTCCTCATGAAGGCCGCCCTGCTTTTACAGTAGCTTGGAATGGACAATATTGACAATAATAGAGGGATGCTTTAAATTCGCTTGCATAGTTGGAAGGGAAGGATGAGGAAAAGGGTATTCAGCTCCAATGTGCATGCCACTGAATGCATTTGATAATGAATTCACGCAGTTTTGTTAAAAACACACATGGAGATGACAATCGGTTGGGTTGCCATTTCATCATCCTCGTATGTGAGTGTTAATGACAACATTAATTAGATCTTCATGCTTTGACCCTGTTAGTCACTAACAATCATCACGGTCTCACACAGACACACACACACACACAATCATTAAATCCATTTCCACGACAGTGCAGCTCTGATAGTGAAATCACTGGGTATAATTTGCTGAGTGTTTTGAATGTATGGTATCCTGCCATCACAGAAATCTAATTATAGCATGAAACGAGCAGAAATAATGATGGTTATGAGAAAACCACGAGTGAGTGGGACAAATGGAAAAACATGAAAGTGTTTAGGAGATGTAAAGAAGTAGGAGAGGGTGGTGACATCAGGGGGAAATAAAGTGGTTTAATCTTCAATATCTTTCTTTTATTCTCCCCTTTTTTTTTAGATCCACTCCCTCACAAAACATTCATTTTTAAATGACTTGACCTCCATATTTCATATCTACAGCCTATGTATGACTCTAACATCTCCCAATTACATGACTGATACACTATAACCCACTTGACCCTGCTACCATCTCAATGTCATCCAGCCTCAGCTGCTCCTCTTTTTCAGCCTTACACTGCCCCCTACTGGATCAATCTATAACATGTGCTGCCTCCTGCCATGGTGGTGTTTGGCTGCAGCACAGCAGAGACCCCACTCCTGCCATTCCCCCCTCTGTTATTGTGCAGCAGAGCGTGCTATTACTGCTCTCTGCTGGTATTTCCAGGTAAGGACAATGTGCAGTCACACGTGTCAATGACAACATGTCACACAGCTGTGGATGTGTTTCTGGCAGGATGTCATTTGCCAGGGGTTGAGCTGCTTTGTGTATTTTATGTTATTTGTTTTCTTCATAATTAATCGTGTTCCCTGGTGCTGTTATTGTTCTATTGTTTTATTGAGAGATGAAAGTGACTGTTCATTTTTCTTACTAAAAGGTCATTTCACAATTCATATAATAAGATTTTTTCAAAAAAGGTATAAAATTCAATACTCTCAACCTTCCAGGTCATTATTGCTTCAGTCCAGTGCCTGAAATATTATTTATTAAAACACTCAGTATTTGATTAAATCTAATATTTACATAATTCAATAAGGATATTAAAGCTTTATAATTGCACAAATGAATAAATGCACAAGAACTTCTGTAGATGGTCGAAATTTTGTGGTGTCCAATTAATTTTGGGCTGATTATTTTTCTTATTTCTTTTGTTTTCATAAATACTTTTTACATGAGGTGTTGGTAACACATTTTCTCATGGAAATTCCTGACAGTATCATTGTGATGATAATACTCTGAAATAACAATTAATTATTATTCATTATTATTTATTATTATTATTATTATTATTATTATTATTATTATTATTATCACCAGCATTGTTGTTGTTATTATTGTTATCATCATCTAATTTTGGATGGGACTCCATTCATACTCTAAGGGGACACATCCGGGTCCCCGGGCCTCAGTTTGGGACACCCACCCGGAAGTGGGTGGTGAAGTCACCGTCACCCAGCTGGTCACACCACCACAGCCGACATACTGACTGACTGACTGCTGCCAGGATGAAGCTCAACACGGGAGACTGTCAGGGGCTGGACCACTACTGAGCTCAAATCACGACCCCGGTGAAACGAGGCTTTAACGGACATACACGACCGAAGAGGAAGAAGAAGACGAAGGAGTAGAAGAAGAAGACGACGAAGAAGAGGGAGAGAGGCAGGAAACGAGGCGTGTTTCCAACATGATGGAAGAAATAGACAGATTCCAGGTGCCGAGCGTCGTGCAGGAATCAGAGATGCAGGCGGAGATGCAGCCTCTGGTAAGTCGCGTTTGTCGATTTGCTCGAGTTTGTCGATGTGTGATCGGTTTAACGGTTCGAAAACGACTCGACTGGATGGTGTGTATGTGCTCGAGCAGTCGTGCGTACATGTTGTGATGCCGACTAATCCATCACTTGTCGTAATATCATCTGATGGCGGAAGTTATCCGCCGCTGACGCACATTAAAAGATTAGTAACGATATTATATGTAAACAGATGACGTCAGAGTGTCTGTATTGCGAGGTTTTCGATGCTGTGTGTAACACTAGCATCCTCCGCTGTGCTGCGTAGTGAGCAGCATCCGTCATGTCTGATTCTGAAAACAAGCATCTCCATCCCGGCTCTGCTGCTCCATCCTCAGCATCCTCGCCCCCCGCGTCGGCCCGCTCCTCGGCCCCGGCGCCTCCACTGACCTGCCCCTGGTTGTCTGCATCGTGCCCCCGTGCCCCTCTGACCCACCCTGTCTGCTCCTGTGAGCGCTGAATGACTGTGGATGAGTTGGCCTGTAGCGGGGCCCTGGGTTAGTGCAGCCTGCAGGGCGGCCCCTGCTGCCCACTGCTAGAACCAGTGTGAGCCCAGCCACCAGACCAGTGTAACCAGCTGCACACACACACACACACACACACACTGCACGGTGGGATCTTCCCTCTCTGAGCTTTACCATAAGGTGATTTGGGAGGGAGGATAAACAATCAGGTCCATTCGATTAAAAGACCGGTCTGTAAAAGTGTAGGGGAAATGATATAAACAGCAATGTAATATGAAATAGTCATACCAATGTTATTAAGAGTGTCTTCCTTCTCGGGGACTGAGAATGTGCCTTTTATATTTATACCTGAAGATGGTCCTCTCTTAGGAGGCTGCCATGTTTTTACAGTAGCCCAGAATGGACAACCATATGAGTTGTAATGATAGCTCCAATATTTTTTTTATTTTCTCCTGTATCCACTATGGTCGGGTATTTTCAGCCGCAACATGAAACTACGCACTGTACCTTTCAAATCTGATCAATTTATGAAAGGCAGGGTCCCCTTTTCCTGCAGTTTTTGAGTCAACCAGCTCTAAACCACATACTCATCAATCGCATTAAGACTCAAAGGCCTGAGCGAAGTGTGACACCCTCTCAGTCTAGATTAGAATCAAGAAAAACTACCAAAACACTAACCTGTAACAGAGGAAAACACAGATGTAGAAACCACAGAGAGCTGCAAATGAAGGATTCCTCTTCCTGGATGGAGAGAATGACATCAGATGGTGCCTGTAACCGGACATATAAGTATTTATAGCATTCACGAGAGAGGATAATTAAAACTACGAAATGTGTGTGTATGTCCAAATGGTTTTGTCCACATTATGTTTTGTACTTTATACAGAGATCCACCCTCCCTGTCGTGTCTCTGTGTCTATTTATGAACTGTTTATTCCCATCGTCTGACTAAAGAGGGAGTGTCTATTGTGCATCACAAGAGGACATTAATTATTCATCCAGTCCTCAGTGATGCACAATTTCTAATCATCTTTTTCATCAATCTCTCTCTCCCTCTCTTTAGGACCCGGCCTCGTCCACGGCCTCAGAGGCAGACTCGGACACCAGAGAGGGGGAGCCTGTCACCATCAACTACAAGCCCTCACCCCTGCAGATGAAAATAGGTGAGTTGAGGAGATGCTGCAGTGTTTGTGGGACCTGCATGTGAGCGACACCATCTTTATTAAGACAGAGATACTGTAGTAAACATTGCTGTCGTAAGGTAAACAAAGAGCGGGGAGAACATGGATCGTAATAAAACTGCTTCTAAGAATATGGTGGCATTAAAGGTGCAGTGTGTAGGTTTCCTTACATCAACGCTTCCATGTCAAGCATGTAGGAGAACACATGGCGGCCATTTGGTTGTTAAAACTATCATTAAAAAGGTGTTCAACTTGGCCATTCTGGGCTTCTGTAAAAACATGGTGTAGTCAAATTGTGGCCTAAACACTCCGCTAATTAATTAGCTTATATTAACACGGAATGTTGAAGACTGTGGCTGGAATAAGCAAGTGTTCGAGGGATAAGTAACTCAAATGTTGACCCGATTAGCATAGTTTAATGGACACCAGCTTTTTAACATCCTATTGATCAACAGACTGTTGTTTCCAGCTCTTTTGTTATTGTCTTCCGTCAGAGAACTTTATGAGTCACTCTGTCCTGTTTCACGTCTGACGCTCTCCAATTTATGAAAAGCTTCAGTCCTTTAAGTTTCATTTCAGCACCTTGGACAGAGTCCAGTTGTTTTTCTGCAAAGCGTCTTTGTTTTTGTTTTTTTGCTTTTAATGGCCAGCAGTGTTCAAAATAAATGAACTCTTTAGTCACAGGAACATCTTCAAATGATCCTGTTTTTTTAAATGTCAGGACAGCTGCACAGTACAGGTTTCTGTGGTGTCATTCTTTATCATCACCACCTGATACTGAAACTGAAATGTCGACTCCTGTCAATCTTTACTGTATATCTGTGGAGGCTGCCATGTTTAACCACCATGGACAAACCAAACATCTCTTTGCTTTTTAAAGTTAGTCATATGCCATTATAGGTTCTCGGGGATGCTTTGAAGGGAAGGTACCATGCGATTTCACCACCAGATGTCACTAATTACTTCACCCTGTGCCTCCAAACTCTCTTTGCTCAGTGTTTTTATGACATGTAAATACTGACGTCAATGTCTTTTCATGTTTTATGCATCGTTGACCTTGGCATGTAAATGTGCATTTAATGGGATTTAAAGGTACTTCTCTGGGTTTTAGGTTTAATGGGCTTAACAGCTGGAAAATGTAGAGAAACTATGATGAATCATTTGTAGAAGGAGTTCTGCTTTTCACAACAATTATTAAAGCACTATAATGTTGTTTTTTTACTAAAGTAGATATTTGATCTCAATGTAGTCGTTGTGATCGGATCATTGATGAGAATGAAACGGATGAGAGAACAGAGTGGAGTGTTTGAGGCTGCATTGAAACTCTGTTGTTTTCAGAGCTTGAATCAGCCCTAACGCCGCCTGCTGTTCGTCAGTAAACACAAACTAATCCCTCCTGATGTCGTGTTCTCAAAGTGAAAATTAACCCGAATGAGACATAAACCAAATTTCCTGCTCTGATCCTCACACCTACTGATGAGTGTCTGTTTAAATTACACTGATCTCCTCTTAAGTTTGACTGCCTGAGCAGACTTCCGCACACTTCACTGCTTGACAAAAGTATATGGGAGAAGTACGTCTTACACTCTGTGTCCTTCAGCAAAGCTATTATTCACATCAGTGGATTAGAACGTTCCCACGGCCCATTTATGAATCTCCTCATGAGCAGTTTTACTGAGGCCAGAGATATAATTCCAACCTCATTCATGTGTCATGTTAAGCTGATCTCTCGTGTGTGTGTGTGTGTGTGTGTGTGTGTATATGTGTGCGCAGAGAAACAGAGAGAACTTGCCAGGAAGGGCTCGTTGAAGACAGGCAACACCGTTGGAAGTCCGGTGAACCAACAGCCGAAGAAGAACAACGTCATGGCCAGAACACGGTGAGAGGAGGAGCTTAATGATAATATCTGTGGAGTAATAAGCGCAAGTCAAATGGATTCTGGATTTAAAGTTTAGTTGTATAGTTTTCCATTTAATTATTATCACATATACAATATATATATTTTTTATTGAGGTTTGAAGGTAGAGTTTGAGGCAATCCCAGCTGACATTGGGAAAAAGGATGGCTAGACCCTGGGCAGGCTACACAGTACAGAGCAGTTTTAATTTACATTCAATATTGATCAGATACGATGGCTCATATGTACAAGTCTCTTGTATCTAACTTGCATAGGAATGTGATTGTCACCTTGAATGCATGAGGTTGTTAGTTCAATTCCCATCCTCAAACGTATGCTGCTTTGGATCAAAGCCTCTAAATCGTAGAATCAACATCAACAGAGATATTTCTGAGACAACTCTGTATTAAAACAGGAAGTGATTCCAAAATAGAAGCTGTCACAGTGAATCTGTGGGTGAGGTTTAGCCGGAGAGGACGAGAGAAAGGTGTCAGAGAAGAGGGAGAAAAGCTAGAGGGCTGACCTTTGCCCCTCTAGTGGCTAATCTGAGCTCTGCACCAGGTGCAGATGCAGGTCAATGCCCTGCACTTGTGTATATAAGCAACATAACATAGATTCTGCTATGATCACTCTCACTCATGTCTCATGGCCACATTCCTACTTAATCAATGATGGACCACGTGTTGACGTGACACAAATCAGCCACACAAAAAAACAGAGTCACAAATGAGTCATTTCAGCCTCCATAACCAAACCCTAACCTGAATGTCTCTGCGCAGTGGGAGGAGCCTGAAGCCCTTCACACAGACACAGAATGATCCTATTACTCAGATATGAATGGACTCGCCAGCATGCTGCCCAAAATGACATATTTGAGTTTATGAGTTCGATAAATTCATCATGTGCAAAATGTGCTTGATATGAATGGCTTTTGTTCTTATGTCCATTACTTGTCTCCGACACCGAGGCTCCTAAGAGAAAAATTGTTTTATTGATTCAGGGATTTGGACTGAGAATTAAACCGCTTTAACGCTTCACTGCAGCCGTCTCTTACTTTTCAACATCTGTCGGTTCTTACTCACCCCATCCTGCGTGTGAATCCATGTTCCCTCCTCCACCTCTGCCTCCCACTTCTGATCCTCACCCGTCTTACTCCGCTGTTTCTCTCACAGGCTGGTAGTGCCCAATAAAGGCTATTCCTCTTTAGACCAGAGCCCGGATGAGAAGCCCCTGGTGGCCCTAGACACAGACAGGTAAACACACACACACACACACACACACACACACACACACACACACACACACACACACACACGAAAACACGCTCTCTGTCTTGTTTTGTCCGCAAGAGGCACACGAGAGCACAAATTATAAATGAACGTGTTATTTTTTTTTTCCTTTTCAGTGATGATGACTTCGACATGTCCAGATACTCGTCGTCAGGATACTCCTCTGCTGAGGTGAGTGCTCACTCTCAACCTCGTGCCAATAGACACCGACGATACACATCCACATGAATATACTGTGGAATATATGAGTCACAATGCTGGAGACAAATTAAATGTCAACTCTGCATGACTACTCCCTGCAAATCCTGCTTTCAAGATGGCTGTAGTTGCAAATCACACCAGTCTCCATTCTCAATGCCTGCCACAACATCAGTTTCCTTTCTCTGACAGGTCAGACTGCAAATATATTGACATAAGGAACAGTATTAAGAGTTTCTATACAAATCAATGACATACAAGATGAATCCTTCTCAGTCATCTGTGATACGAGTGTGTGTGTGTGTGTGTGTGTGTGTGTGTGTGTGGTGTGTTTATCTGCAGAGACTGCGCTCTTTTTCTGCATTCGCTCATTGTCTTGCTGCGTAGTGGACATTTCAGGGCAGCAGTGTTTGGACATGTAAACTCTCCTGTTTAGCCAAATCATTAAACAACTCCTGCATAGTAGACCTTTAATGTCATCATAATGTGAGAATTTGATCCAGATAAGTGTTATTTATGTATACAGCGGCTTTTCTTGACCACCTATATGCAGAATGGAGGAGACCAGAATCAAGCTTCTGAGTGTTGGACAAACCACTCCATCTCCTGACCAACATCCGCCTATTATCTCATTGAAATGTTCACGCATGCAGCAAATGGAACCCTTTTTATCAGCCCCCTCCTCTGTCTTAACACAAGCTGAGCTTTGAGTCGCTGTACCGCAGGGAATTGCGGTTGTTGTTTATTCGGTTTATCTGCATTTAGCAGACACTTTTATCCAAAGCGACTTCCAGCTGAGGAACAACTGTCAAGCTTCAGTGCAGCAGAGGACCTGAGGGCAAAAGGCTGAGCTCTAAATCCGTTCAGTGTACGACAACGCGCAGGAGATCAGGTGGTGACGTGCGCTGAATGTGCACAGTCAGGGTGTGTCGGGCGTGTTATGGTGTTAGAGGTGTCAGGAGGGGAGGGATGAGTCTCCTCCAGGCTTGTGGAGACACATCAGCAGTGACAGTGACAGACAGCATTCCTCTGGGAAACAGGAAGTAGCATAAGCCTGTGTGACGGAAGTTCACACAGAAAACAGGAGCCGCCCTATACCGGGCGTCTGTAGGCAAGCTGAAGTGACTTGAATTCAGTTTGGGCGGCCATGTGAAACCGGTGGAGGTCGATGAGCAGCCGAAAGACATGTGCCCTTTGAGGATGATGGACGAGGAGACATGCTGCTGCACACTGGAACGTCTGGACAAGGGTTTGACTGTGCCCGACGGGTGGAGGGAGCCACGAGAGGGGCCTCACATTAGTCGAAGCAATATCCGAGCACATCCTGTGACCAACAGGCCAAACTAAGTTAGTCCAAGTTCGATTCAGAATCAGGTGCAGCGTGTTCTGAGGAGGGGAAGTGGTCTCACATGACGCTAAGGTTTCAGGTGATCAGGGTTTGGATGTCAGATTAAGGGACGATGTGGATGTCGACCAAGACAGATGAGAAGACATATTTAGGACTAGTGTTCAAAGTGATGCTCCTGTCAGCCATCTGTGAAAGTGCCTCGGCTCACTTTCCCATGGTTACCACTGCATTCTGCCAAGCCATCGTCACCGAGGGGCCGACCAATATAGTTTCCCATGACTGATGCTAAAACCTATTACTCGTAGTTAACGACGCCACTAACCCATATACATTCACAGTCTCTGAAGCTTCGGTGAGGATCGGTTAGCACTCACGTGACACCAAGCCAGTGAGATAGTGACATGACATTCATAAAGTAGAGTGGTGAGAGAAAACAGAAGCAGCTCTGTAAAGAATTCACTTTCTCTGTGATCACTGAAATTAAAGGCCGATTCAGCTGATCATCACAATTCTGAGTATCAGCCCTGCTTACCGACCATGCCAACCATCAGCCCCCCCCTAATTTGTCACCTGCACTTTTGTGTGACCCCCCCCCCCCACAAAGTCCCATATACATTCACAGTCTCTGAAGCTTCGGTGAGGATCGGTTAGCACTCACGTGACACCAAGCCAGTGAGATAGTGACATGACATTCATAAAGTAGAGTGGTGAGAGAAAACAGAAGCAGCTCTGTAAAGAATTCACTTTCTCTGTGATCACTGAAATTAAAGGCCGATTCAGCTGATCATCACAATTCTGAGTATCAGCCCTGCTTACCCACCATGCCAACCAGCAGCCCTCCCCTAAATTGTCACCTGCACTTTTGTGTGACCCCCCCCCCCCCCCCCCCCCCCCCCCCCCCCCCCCTTTTTTCCCCCCCACAAAGTCACCGCTCACATGTGTGTTGTTATCAGAGGGTATGTTCCCTTTTGCCAGATGGGGGCTTGTGAAATGAGGCCTCTTCACTCCCAGCTGCTGCATCTCATTAAAACCAGCAGGCTCATTTTCTCCCCTCTGCCTTTATATACACCTGCTCTTCATCCTGTGGAGCCATTTTAATGTTTGTGCTGACTAACAGATGAGGTGAGAGGATCTTATTAAAATGGCAGGAAACAACACGCTTGCATTTTATACAAGTCTATCATACACACAGTGTCTGCTTTAACTCTGGCTTTTGACATTTAGTCTCTTAACTATTGGGAGATACTGGACAATGAGTAGTTCTGAATCAATAATTAAACACATGTTGCCCCCCCCTTCCCACATCACAGTACACTTTGATTACATTTGAACTGAGTATCCCCATGTTTTCAGTCCTCATGCTAAGCTAACACACAATAGCCGTCTTTATTTTGCCTATATTTTTATCATATGGGCAAAAGAGTTGTGTGGTTCTTGTCATCTCACTAAGCTAATGCAGCGCATTAGTAATGGTACATGCTGTCCCTTTGACTCTTCACACCACATGAATGAGCACAGATTTTCTTCAAAGGTGCAGTACGCAGTATTTGTTAGTTGATATTTCAACAAACTTAAGTTGAAAAGAAATTCATAAAAATATAATACATACTGGGTGCACCCTTACATACTGTACATCCTGAAAGCAGCATCTCTGCTGATAAACCCACCACCTCTCACAGTTGCCCACACATTCTGTGCCTTTAAAGAATGAATAGATAAAAAAATATCATTAAAATGTCTACAATTATATTGTGCAGATCATAAAGCAGATGATGGACTGACTACCTCAAGGCAACTACAGGCCTAATTTACTGTTTTTTACTTTTTATTGTGACCCAGGAAGTAAATGCCTCTTCAGCCCAGTCATTGGTCCCTGACCCTGTTGTCATGACAACCTGCTGTAACCTCTCCCGTTTCCCTTCCCTCCTCCAGCAAATCAACCAGGACCTGAACATCCAGCTGCTGAAAGACGGTTACCGCCTCGACGAGATCCCCGACGACGAGGACCTGGATCTGATCCCGCCCAAATCAGTCAACCCCACCTGCATGTGCTGCCAGGCAACCTCCTCCACCACCTGTCAAATACAGTAACCCCGCCCCCCTCTGACCTCCTGACCCCATTCCACACAACATAGCCCCTGCCCACCCCACCTCCCCGATCTCCATCTGCTGTGAGTTTACTTCGCCACCACAGCAGCAACAGTGAAACATTGGTAGAATATTGTAACGACAAATAAGTGCTATGATGATTACGAAAATAACAAATTATACAATTAATATATAGAAACTCTGGTTTGAAATCTAGGAGGAGGGGTTAATTTGTTGTATTTCAAAGTGCTGGTTTCCTCCTATGGTAGGACATACACTTGAGAACATGATGTAACTGAACACACTGACAGAAAGCCAAGGGTCAAGCGATGCCGTGAAAGTGATTTTCAGTTTCCGTGGAGAATTTGAGAGACGTTATCATGACAACAGTTCTGCTTACCCGAGTTGTAGTTTGCATTTTTTCTAGTTTCTTTATTTTTACGTTTTGTATTTAAAGGCTTACTTTTTTAAAACCTGCAGGATCAGTATGATTGTATGTGTCGTCATGGAGATTTCTGAGGAGCGTGGACAGACAAAAGGACACTGTATTTGTTGTATTGTACAGGGTTGTAATGTAGCACAGGCCAAGTCATTGCACTGTAACTCGCCACTGTCGCTATGTTGTTGCTTTCTTTGACTCACTATGTTTCATATTGGGTGGAAAATGTAAACGGAGGGAAAATGGCCGAGGAACCGGTTGCATGAAGAGCACCTCACAGAGTTATGGAAAATAATAAGCAAGTTGGTCATTGCACATGATTTTTGGCTGCGTTTCTCTCGTGCAATCACATGCTGCAGTTGAGGCACAGGTTGATTTTGATTCGTTTGAATTTGCACACTTTTTTATTATTTTATAATCGTCAGGCCCATATCTGTGAACTCTTTCCTGCAGAGCGGTGACGGTGTCTTATCTGAAATGAACTGTGTCAAAAGGGAAGATTACTTATCGTCACAGCGACCCTCCTGCACATGACACTCACATGACGCTTCCCGTGTTGTCAAGGCCAAAGGGATCCCGCCCCATGTTTCTATCTCTAGACAGGTCGTTACGGGAGCACACAGGCTCACGCACACAGTTATGCTCCTCTCACACACATGCGCACACACATGCACATCCACACATGCATGCATACGGACATAAAGTACCAAAACGAAGAGGGACATGTTTGACATGATTTTGAGTGTTAGTATCCTTCATACATGACCCTCTCTGTCCCTAATCAGTTGATTATTTGCAATTAGAGAATGCCTTAAGTACAGAGATGTTCAGAGGATGTGTATGTACTCCCATCTTGATGATTTTGATTGAAAAGAATCATTTGCCGTCTTTGAAGTTGCGCTTTTTTTTACATTTTGACAGGAGTGATAATTGTTTTTCTTTGGTTTTCCTTCCTTTTTTAAATTCATTTTCTTATATATTCTTAACACCTCCATTACAGTATTTAACAATGTTCTTGTTATGTGCAGTGTATGAAAACAAATAAACACAGAGCTAATAGAGCACTCCCTTTCTACTTCGCAGTCCCTCTAACACCATCTTCGCACAACACAGTGGTCTGATTTACGTTCACTTTGTCAGCATACTCACAACGTAGCAGGAGAAGGTGGGAGACGTCTGAGAGGAGTGGGTCGTGTTGGGTTGAGATTTGCTAACGAGCTCCAGCTTTGCCAGATTTACACTCACAATCAGTTGCAGGTGGCAGAGGGCGGTTCCCCCTCTGCTTTGAGGGCGGCGACTTATTCAAGCAGTAATAAACCTGAAGACAAAATAGTTGACTGCAACAGTTTAGAAACACTAGGGAGCGTCATGTACCCCGTTCAACCCATAAATGTAGATACTGTATAATACATTTGATATTTTAAACCAGCATTAATCATCAAATATTTGACTTTAGGGCACAAAATTCATTTTGCCCCACCTCTTTGGAGCACTGTAAGTGGATTTGAAAAGCTGGAAAGGCCACTTTCCTCATCATAATGTATTATTTGCATTAGGAAATGAGGTTATATTCAAAAGCAATTTATTACCTCTGCTTATGTAGACAATGTCTGTCCAGAAATACACCATAGATTCCATGTTATTCAATAAAACTGTGATGAAGAAATTCAAAGCACAAGTTTAGAAAGGGAAAAAAATCATTTTAATGTTATAACTTTAGGATGGTAATTATTACACAGCTACAGTATACATATATTGCAATACCATGGGAGCTGGATTGACAGCCCCTGATTACAGTACAGTAGCATCAGAAGAAAGAGCTCCAACCTGAAAGGCACCAACATCTCATCACAGTTGTTTTAATGCCAGAGAGAAAACAAGAGTCAGCATTGCACCTTACATCTGGATGTTGTCTGTGTTCTACTCAACTCTCTATCTGGACGTTTAAATGCATTATGTATTGAAAAAAAAAAAAAACTGAAACGAATGACATCAGCAATGTTTCCTGTAGTGGACGAATAAGACCTTTCATCCCATTATTAATATTATAAAAGATTACCTGACAAATAAAAAAACACATTGTACCAAACAAATACATACAAACATGCTACATGATGGAATTTATTGATTCACAATCTGAATAATCATGAGAGCGTGCCTTTAAAAAAATCTATAATGCAGTTTTGTTAGGAGCAATGTTGTGCTTGCATGTCACCACTAGAGGGTGTCATTTCACCTGTAATGATCATGCATCATATTGTTATGATTCCCTGATAGTATGCAGTCCGGATACGGAGTAAACAAAATGCAGATTCAATGTACAGCAACTGGCACTGTTGGTGTAGAAAAGACCGACGCAGATATTCAGTGAGTCGAATATCCATATAAATAATCTGATAATGTTCGTCCATGTAGTTTTTGTTTTCCACAGGATGGTTTGAAATGTAGAAATACCTCTTATCTACAAAAAACCCTGAAAGAAGGCACAGGCATCCTCACACTAACATCACCGTGGTGTTAACCCAGAGGAGAGAGGGCATCACCGCCTCTCTTGAACCCTGCACCGCCGACACAACTCCATTCTGATGAGGCAACACAAAGGATGTGTGTTGATGGTGTGAGCGGTGAAATCAAGCGTTTTAAGTGAAATCGTGATGCCACAACATTTCGACACAGGAACCACACGCTCTACGGCTACAAGCTCACAGTTCACCTGATTCATGAAGTCCAAAGCCAAATGTATATGAAAAACACCAAAGCTCTGCAGTTCTCTATGTATACGTTACAGCTTTGTCTTATTACTCTCTACTGCCCCCTAGATACAAGAGTATACCATTCGTCTCAAGGTAGTCCATTTCATCTATTTACATGATGCCATACTGTACATCCGTCTTGTTCTGATCCGAGGAATAACTGTACAAGTAAAGAGTGTGTCTGCGTGTGCAATATTAACATCACTAAAGGACTATTCCCACATTTCTGTGGGAATATCTCCAGTTGACTTGTTTCCTGAAAGGTTTCACAAATGAGAGAGAGAGAAGCAAAGTGATCACGTGTAGTGTTGATACAAATGACTGTATACTATGTATGTACATTGGATTATTCCAGAGAGAAAAGAGTCTCATACAAAAAGCAAATTCAATTATTACAAACGGTCGACCTGCCTGATTGACCCTGAATAACCTTTAATAAATAGCAGTCAGCTCAGGGGGGGAGGAGGAGGAGGAGGGGGAGGGGGGAAGCGGGGGGGGGGAGGGGGAAGCTCTAGTTTAACCAGTCAGGTTCAAACTGTCTCTGCTGCTCTCGGCTTTTCGCACAGCACAGGAGCTGCGTGATAGATAGATAGTGGTCTGGCTGGTTGGGTTGTGTGTGTGTGTGTGTGTCTGTCTGTCTGTCTGTCTGTCAGGGAGGGCTTTGTGTGAGGGTGCACGCGTCATACGTTTGTGTATGCCTCTACTACATGTACCTGTATTTCTATTTATATATGTACAGAAAGTGGGTGTGGCTCAGACGCCCATGGGGCTTTGGTCTCCGGAGTCAGATGACATGGAGGTGGAGCAGCGGCGTCTCTTGGCCGCACTGGAGCCCTGGAGCATGCTGGGATGGAAGCCTGCGTGTCGCCGGGCGTGCTTGGTCAGGTGGTCGCTCCTCATGAAGCACTTGTCGCACATGGGGCAGTTGAAGCGCTTCTCGCCCGTGTGCGTGCGATAATGGCGCGTCAGCTCGTCTGAGCGGGAGAACTTCTTGCCGCAGCTTGGCCAGGTACATTCGAAGGGCCGCTCGCCTGAGGAAAACACACACACACACACACACACATTTCAAGTTACAACACTTACAGTAACATACCAACTTCCAAAGGTTCAACCTGTGTTGTTCAAGAAATGACACCCCCCCCTATACTTTGTGTAAACAACAGGCCATGAATCCCCTGATTTACTAAGAAAACGCAGCATGCCATGTACTCAAAGGTACAGTGGATAGTATTTAGTGACATCTATGGGTGAAGTTGCATGTTGCAGTTGAATATCCTGAATCCTACATTCGTTTGAAGCATGTGATGAGTTTGTCCAATTTGGTAAATGACATAAGTAAGTCTTATAATAAAGGTTCTGTGTGTCGGTTTTAGTGTCATCCAGTGGTGAAGTTATATAGATACACATATAGTTGTATAACAGCCAAACGATCGTCCCCCTCTTTATCTCCCCTTCCAACTGACTTGAAGTCTCCAGTTAACAAAATGAAACCCTCTCTGAAGCCAGTGTTTGGGTTGTCCCTTCTTGGTCACTGTACAAACAAACATGGCAGTGTAGTGTAGATATTAAGTGGGTTTATTCCAAGGCCACGAAAACATAAACCATTCTCAGTTTCAGATAATTAAAAAGACTGAGAAAATAAACAATTAGAGGAATATAATAGTACATGAACTATACATACGGCACCTTTAAGTATAGCATGCAGTGACCCTATTTAGTAAGAATGTTTATCTCTGAACAATGTAAAAGCTACACTGTGTGGGAGTTATGACATTTTGGGGTTAGGTTGCCCATTCTTTCACTTTCCAATGTGTAGTAGAACCTATGACACATTCATTCCAATCCTCATTATTAGAGGTATAATGCAAAAGTGTGACGTCAGTCCTTGAAATCCAGAGGCATAACAAAGGTTCCACATAGCAACAACAACAAGATGGAGCATGTGGAAAGAGGAGCGAGTGCAGAGTCCAAGCTCTACAATAAGTGTGTGTGTGGGTGTGTGGGTGTGTGTGTGCGCGCGCGCGCCTTCCTCTGACAGGTCGAACTTTTTGGATATGCCTGCCTCTTCCAGGAACAATGCGATGTAGAAACTGTGAGCCATGATAACAGCCTCGTGAATTAAAACTGACAAACATTTGAGGAGGGGAAGAAATGGCCTCTCCCTCCCTCCTCCTCCCCCTGCACGTGCTCCACCGCACCACGTGTTTCCTCTTGTTTACAACCCGACTCGCGGGGGAGGGAGGGGGCGGTGACGTATGAGGAAGCAGTGGTGCAGGCAGAGAGGGGAGGGTGGTGATATCTCAGGACACGGTACATGTGGGGACAACGGTGTCGCAGTGACCTACATGGGGATCACCAGTGGTGCGTTCAGGGCACTGTGACACGTGTGGGATTCATAAAACATGTATGGACATATTTACGAACGTATAGGAAAATGGAGGTGGTGAGATAAGATCATGCGTCATGGTCTGACTGAGTTACCTCAAGTCAACCCGAGCACAGACAAACATGGACGGCGGGCACGCGTATGAGCTCGAAACCCCACCCCCAACACACACACACACACACCGCCACCCCCCACCTCCATATGACCTCACTACAGGCGGGTCACTCAGTCACACCCACCACAGCATGGGGGCTACTTCACGGGACCACCTTTCCTATAACCTGTTATTCATTCACATGGACATGTGGCGTCTCACTTGCACAGGCGTCTCATGTCGCACTACACACACACACACACACAGAGACACACACACACACTGACGTAGGCTGCACACATACGTATAAGGCAACACAAACACACACCCACACTATAATAAACATACAAAGACACATATTTACATAGACAAGACACACAAGAACAACAACACACACACACACACTCGAGATATCCACATAGAATATATAAACACACTCAGAGGCATATATACTCATATAGCACTCAAATACAAACACATAGCAACAACAATACACACAGACCCAACTTTCTCATGGGCTACACACACACACACACGTTACACAAACGACCACAACACACACAATTACACAATTACAATAACAAACATCCACACACACTAAGCTGTACACACGTCACACTCACACAGCACTGCCGCTGACTTTTAATGACGTCATAATATCCGTGTTACTTTGATCTCTGGCAGTGATGTCATCCATATTCTCCCTCACATCAAGTACTGTGTATATTCCTCAGAGTGACGTCAGCACGTGTCTGAAGTGAACATAAATAGACAAACGGGGGAAAGTGGCGCAGGGCGGGTTCGTTGTCGTCAACCGAACCGGGCCCGGTACTTTCGAAGGCGTGTCCCCTCCCTCCCTCCCTCCCTCCCTCCCCGGTCACTCACCGGTGTGGACCCTGAGGTGGGCTTTGAGGTGGGACGACTTCCCGTACACCTTCCCGCAGCCGCCGAACGGGCAGCAGTGCCTCTTCTCGGGGGACTCGTGCCTCCTCGCCGCCGCCCCTGCCACCTTGTTCCGGGACTGCTTGGGAGTCGCCGGGCCGCGGCCGTCCCCGACGCCCAGCCGGCAAGCGACGCCGGCGGCCCGCTCCGCCTTCTTCTCCAGCGGGCCGCTGTCGCCGCCGCCGCCCCCGAGGCATCTGCCGGCGGCGGCGGGGTTACATTTGTTCAAGTCCAGTAAAATCATCGCCACCATCAGCAAAGTCCTGTTCTCCTGGTTCTCTTTCAGCACGTCCTCTGTCCGCCCCGCTGCTCGGACACCGGCGGCGGGGACACGCTCTGCGGAGACGTCGACCTCCGACATCACTGAGGCAGATCCGGCAGGAGAGAGGAGGAAACGGCGGCGGTGGTGGGGGAGGAGAAGGAGAGGTCCTGATTAAAAACACGCAGACAACACGACGGGATGAGTGCGTCCGGAAAACATGTGGTGAACCATCCACACGTGTCGTCTTCAATGTGACTGATCCGCAAAGGCTGCGCGTTCTAGATCAGGGCGGATAAATAAACACCGCCTCAGAGAGGAAGAGCTTTCTCCCGGTTCTTCTTCTTCTTTTTTTTCTTCTTCTTCTTCTTCTCTCTTCCTCTTCTGAATCCTTTCTTCCTCAAAGAAACACTTTAAGAGCTGGTTTACAGTCTGGTCTATTGTGTCTGCTTTTATTCCGTCTCTCTGTCTCTGCCACACATGCGTCAACTTGTCCTATTTTACTGAGAGCCGCACTTCTCTCAACTCCAAGAAACAATTTCGCGGAATCCCGTGGTGTCATAATAAAGCGGCGCTCTGATTGGTCCACACGAAACATGACTCGCTTTTTGGAATTGCCTATTCACACGGGGGAGTGACGGTGGTGTTGACCAATCACAGAGCAGAAAGGGGCGGGACCAGGCTGGTGGAGCTTTCAAGGATCTAAAGGATTCGGGAGAGAGTTGGGGATAATTTTAGACAAGTTAAATAATCGTTGTCCTATATAATACATATTGAAGTCGTAGTTGTAATTATAACAATAATGTCATTAATGATAGTAACAATAATAATAATGGTAACTGATATCTGCAAATGGAAATTGTTCACAGACTGAATTTCTATATCATCATTAGTGTTTAATTTGCTCAATTACAATAATTAACATTTCAAGAGCTTTAACCATTGTGTAATTACCAGGAATAGCATACATGTATGCATAGTGTATATGTCTGCATCTGAAAAGTGAAAACTATTCTGTATATCAAATAATAATCAACCACTTTGGCAAGAACAACAATGTTAATATAAGTAAAGTTATAATTTAATGTCCAGAGAAGATTACTTTTACAGGCAACACATATATATTTCGAGCCAATGCTAAACAGAACAATATAATCCAGAGTCTGAGCTAATAAAACAAGTGACTTTATAATAATGAGTTCATAATAACCACGAATAAAGAATTTGTGATACATAATTCAACATCTACAATGATAACATGAAAAACAACGAGAAAAAAAATCGTTCAAAAATAAAAGTATGTATTT